>PVKA01011254.1:0-61589 GCA_004027165.1 Ctenomys sociabilis
TAAATAATTATTGAATTTTGGATATAATTCAGCTATAAAAAAACCTGTAAATATAATATCATGTATGCACCTTGTACAATACCAAAACGTTATGAAAACAGTTTGTAATGTATTAATTCATGGACTCTGTATGGTTAAGGTGTTTTGAAACTGTCTGATTGACATTTGTATTTTAATAAAATAAAAATAAATGAAAAAACAATAAGCAGGCACTTTAGAATGCTGAGTTATCTCGCTGGCCCCTCTGCTATTACTTCTGCCCATATTCTTTTTATGTCATTTGTATTGCCTCCTTCTTTCTCGTGGATGCTTATTAGTCTTATGTTGTTCATCTTTTCAGTCTTGCAGTTGTAGAATTATTATTTCCTTCATCCTAGTTGTTTTTGGAAGATCTTTCCTTACCTTCTCACTAGCTGGAATAGTGTCCTTGTGGTCTGAAAAGCTATCATTGCTTTCATTTAAATGATGCCCTGGGCCTGCCATGCTGACCCTGCCCCCAGGACATGCGGAGACAGTGATTGAGCCTGGGTATAGTGGCCTGCTCCTGTACTTGGGAGGCTGTAAACAAGAGGATCACTATAAGTCTGATCTTCATAGTGAGACCCTTTATTCCCTGTACTGAATGCAAAAAAAAAAAAAATGTTTTTGCAACTTTTAGTGGAAATTTTAATTTCTTTCTTTCTTTTTTTTTTTTTGACAGAACTGGGGATTGAACTCAGACTCTTGTGCTTGAAAAGGAAGTGCTTATTCAACTGAGCCACATGCCCAGCCCTGGAGTATTTAATTTTTTGTAAATCTCTTTGAATCTGCTTCTTGCATTCTATTTCTTTCCTATATTGTTCATGCAAGAGTTCCATCATTTTTCTATTCCCTTTTTAAAATCAGTGTTTTCTTTAGAAATGCTTAGTAATTCTTTCATTATAGTTATCATTTCTTTTTTTTTTTAACCTGTGAGATTGTGATCTTATTTCCTCTATTGCCTTCTGCAATTGTTTCTTTACTTTAGTTGCTACTAGTTCTGAGATTTCAGGTGGGCAACTTCTGATTTATCCTGTGCTGATGTCCTGATGGGATCCAAGACTTGAGATTGCCTTTTTTTTCTTTTTTTTAAAATAATTTTATTGAGAAACAAATAGCAATGATACAGTTTCAAAACTGATTAGTAGGACAGTTTCAATAAGTAATACATTGCATATTGTTGTCTTAGTGGTTATTCATTGTACAAGATGTAGACATGATATCCCATTCACAAACACTATTAGAACAAAGCTTTCTATTCATTGGATTAGATAATGTAGCTGTATATCTATCCTAACTATTTTGAATATATAGATACAAAATGGCTGAGATTGCCTTTTGCTCCTTTTTTTTTGCCTATTTTGATTTCTGTGATACATTTTGTGAAAGTTTGATATTAGGTAGCTGTATCACTGCACTCATAGCCTCTCTTTAAAAAGTCTGATCTTTAGGTATCTCTCCTGTGTCAGACATCAAATTTTGTGTGTGTCCCAGGATTTTTCCTTCTCCTTTGATTGATAGTGATATATTGCTTTCCATTTGAAACTGTCCTCAGTCTTTCATTGTGGGGCATTGGTGAGGTTATTACCCAAGCACCTTCTGATATTATTATCCAAGGGAGAACATATGGTTAAGGCAGGTATTGTTTCCTATTTATAGTAGTATAATTAACTGTACTAATAACAGCTATTGAAACTTAGAAGCTGACAAACATTTGTAGCTAAAGGGTCTGTTTTAGACCACAGGAGCAAACATTATGTCTGTATAACAGAACAGATTTTAAATTGGGAATTTGCTTTTAAATTAGTTCCCCTGAGTTTTGTCTGAGAACCTCCTCTCCTTTATGCACCTGGAGTCTTCCAGGCAGACTAGTTCATCCCAGTCACCTATTGCCACCTCGGTGCTATGAGGATGTTCCTGCAGGTCTGGGCTTGGCTATGTCCAGAAGTACGCCTCAGCTCTCCAGCTCTAGATCTACTGCAGTTGAAATAGACTGGTCTGACCTGGCTTGAGTCTGGTTGCTGGGTTTGGCTTCAGCTGAGCCCTGTCCAAGTGGACCACTGGGCCCTGCTGGTTTCTTGTCCCCCAGCTTGTTCCTTGTAGGCCAAGGTAGAGTGTGTCATCTGGGCCCTGTTGCTTCCCATCCTGTGGCTCCTTCCAGATAGGCCTACTAAGGTGGCATGAGCCTGCTGCACCCGGCAGTCCCACAGCTCCTTCCAGGCCCTTGCTTTCTTATGTTGGTTTCATTCTCTATAGAAGAACTTGCCACAGTTTATGCAGAACTAAGGAAAAATAAAATTGATATTGCATATTTCTGATTCAAACCTTGAAACTATGGACATTTTAAGACAGGTAATTATTGAGAGTTAGGTGAGCTCTTCTATGCATTGCAGAAAGATACCTGCATCCTTGACAGTTTCTTACTAGATGCCAGTACCAACATTGTCTTCCTAATGTGTCAGTCAAATATGTCCCTTGAAGGCCAGATATCTACTAAATGGGAGGTAAAATCTTTAATAGTTGAAAACCACCTTTCTTCACTTTAGCTATAACTTGATATGGTTATTGAAGTTTGAAAATTATACAGTAGGCAGTGTGGTCTAAATTTTTGTGTTCTGCTAAGGAATATCTGCTTATGCCTTGATCCTGGATGCATCTGCATCCAGAATTATGAGCACTGAACACCTATGATTTATAAATTATCCAGGTTAGCTCTTCTCCTGTAGTAGTTTGAGTTGTTCAAGTGTTATTGATCAGAACAGGTATTCCTAGCACTGTGAAGGTTCTTGATACATTGTTTATCTTAGCTTGAGGAAGAAGTTTATGTAACCCAAGCTAGCCATAGGAACTAGGATTTCTGACTTAGTTGCACATGTGATAATCATAAAAGTAGATCTATGTGAATAATGTGAAAATAAAAGTGAGAGTAGGGGAAGAAAGAAGAAATAGGGAGAGTGAACAACTCTTACTTTAGAATCTTTTGTGGTGGCATTTATTAGATCAATTTTTTTATAAGACATTTTCTCAAATGAACATAGTTATGGTAAAATGCATAAACACAGCTGAGGTTAAAAAGCAATGTAGGAAAACTCGGCCAACTCAGTGCTGTACAGACCAAAGTTGGTGTTCAGTGTTTTCAGTCATGAACTTGTGCTGGAAAATCCTACTGTATAATGTACAAATGTCATATCTTTCTACATAAGAACAAATTGAAAATGAGCCACACTCAACTGTAACAATAAGATATCTTTATACATTATTTGATGTCCTGAAGAAAAATGTTATATGTGGAAAAAAAGTCATCCAAAGCATTATGAGTTTTTTTAAATTAAATTGTTAACAGCCAATAAAAATTACAAGACCAAGTAAACACATGAGAAAAACCAAGCAATTTAAAAAGGGAAATTAAATACTTTTGTTTAAAATAACTCATTAGTATATTTAAGAAAATGGACTAAAAGAAGGTGAATATTGCTTGAATCTTGATTTTATTAAAGTCAGAGTAAAACTTATAAAACAAATTAACAGAGGATATAATTTGGAAACAGATTCAACAATAGATTTAATTGAGAAAATCTTATGTTTAATGATTTATGTCCCCCAAAATTCACATGCTAAGAAATTAACCTATGATAAATTTTGAAAATGAGGAATTTTGAGTGGTCTAAAAATCATCAACTACTGGAATATATTGGATTACTTTGCTGAATTTATGCACTTACAGTATTTAAATTGCAATGGAATACCTATCTCTAACAAAACTAAACAATACATTTTGTATCTGTATACACAAAATAGAATAGATATACAAGTACTTTCTCTTAATTCAATGAGAAAAAAAATTTGTACTAATAGTGTTTGTGGACAGGATATCATGTCTTCATTTTGTACTATCAGTAACCACTAAGAAGATAACAGTATGAAATGTATTAATTATTGAAACTGTCCTATTAAGTGGTTTTGAAACTGTCTCATTGCTATTTGTTTTTCAATAAAAATTAATAAATAAAAACATTACAAAGCTTCTCCCCTTATAAATTGATTCATGTCTGTTTTAGTGTATTTTATGCTGCTACCTACACAATATCACCGATTGAATTTTATGTTTGCTTATGGTTCTAGTAGTGTTTCTGATTGGCATCTTGAGATGGTTTTCTTGTTAACAAAGCTTCACTGTATGGTTAGAGAAGAGGATGGCATAAGAGATCTACAGAAACTTATTTCAATGCCAGACCTATTCTCCAGAAAATCAGTTACTTCGTTAACCCATTAATCACATGAATGAGTTAATCCACTCAGAAGAATAGCTCTAAGCATCTCTTTAAATTGTTATTTGGTCACAACTCTACTGTTTCATACTGAGGATTAAAATTTAATGTGAGTTTCACAGGGGATAAACCATATTCAAAGTTTAGCATTTAAATAAAAATATTATAAAACAGTTTGACAGAGTATTTAGTCTTTTAAGACAAACTACCTGTCCTGTGAGGACCCAGTTCCTTCCCTGTGGAGGACACATTATTCAGGGTGCCTCCTTAGGAGCAGACAGTAGTGCTCAGCAGAGGCCGAGGTCATGGTCTTGACTTTCTCAACTGCTGAGCTGTGAGCAGTCCATTTAAGTTCTTCCTAAGTGACCCAATCTGGAGTATTTAAACTGTGACCAACTGGAAGACAAATCACTAAAAAACACAAAAGCAAATCCTGACACTTAAAGAAAGACAAAATGTTGAAAAGCACTAAAAGAAGAACAGGACAACATTTTGACCATCAATGAACTTTGAATCCTTCTGTAAGAGATGAGAAAATAGTGAAGAATGATATTTTCCACAGATGTTGGCTGAAAACCATTCACACCAGCAAAAGATGCCAAATGCACAACTCTGAAGTAATATACCCATAGGAAAATCATAGTAAACTGACTACAAACCCAGAGAGGAAAATGTCAATGAAAAATAGAGAAAGAGATATTTAGCACTTGTAAGAGAACAACAACAGAATGGAATATTTAAAAGAAGAACACCGTGAGAGTTCAACTTTAAACCAGTTTCCAACAAAAACCCAAGTGCTTCAAACACAAAAGTTTTTCGGTTGTTTACAAATAAAAAATAGACCATTGTTTTTTCTCAGACAAAAATTAAAGAAATTCTATGAAAGTTCTTGAGACAAAATAAGAATGATAGAAATGTGGAATTCTAAGACTGCCTAAACAAGCAAGCAAGCAAGAAAGTGTACCAACAAATGAGTTTACAAACTTTTTTTTTGCCCCTTTTTATATTCTATGTAGACTAGGATTAGGGAGGTGCCAAACCAATCAGTGGACTAATTTAGTAATCCCACACACTTAATCCCAGCATCACAAATCCTAGATCCAGCTGCCTCTGAAAAAGACCCACATATGACTGTATGAAGCTGGTGGTGGTGATGGTAAGGGACATCTAGACACAAGCCGTAATGCCATCCTAACAAAACAATGTCTTTAGGATACAGTATTGCATTGTTATGAAAGTGCTAAAAATATTAATTTTATTTTTAAATCTATCTATCTATCTATCTATCTATCTATCTATCTATCTATCTATCTATCTATTTTTTTGTGGTACCAGGAATTGAACTCACAACCTTACACTTGCGAGGCAGGCACTTAATCCATTGAATAAAAATATTAATTTTAGAAAGACAATGTGCTACTGGGCCAATCAGATAGCTCAGCAGACTAAAGTGTCTCCTTAGGCAGACTCAGGGACCAGGATTCAATCCCTGGAACTCCATGATGGCATGCTGAGATGGTGACTGAGACTGGGCTTGGTGGCATGCATCTGTAATCCCAGTACTTGGAAGGCTGAAAACAGAGAATCACTATGAGTCAGAGCTACATTGTGAAACCCTGTAGACCCTGTACTAAATACATTAGAAAAAAAAAAAACACTATGTGCTACTAAAAGAAAATTATATTACAACAATAGAAAAGTGAAATAGTGCAAGCTACAACAACAGCAACAGCAATAACAACATCAATAAATGGATGAAATGAAGTAAATGGAAAACAATGAGTAAGGCACAGTCTTTAAAACTGAATGCACCAATAGTTCAAATAAATGAAAAATATAATAGTAAACTCAATCATGCAAATCAGAAACAATATTTTATAAATAGGTTAAAAAAACTTACATGTATTAGTAATAATATCAATATAAGTAAGGCTGGAAGCACAGAATAAAGAAAACATAACATAGAAACTAATCATCAGAGTGTTGCTAAAACTATAATAATGCAAAAACAAAGAATAATATTAATAACTGTAAATAGGAATATTTTATGATAATAAAAGGAAAAATACAGCAAAAGGGATAATAAGGTCTAACAGCCCTTGCAGCTAAGAAGATTGTAAGAGAAAATATCCATAAAAGTAACTTCAGAAAAGAAATAACCATTTGCTCCATCTTTCTTTTTTTTTTTTTTTTTTTTTGCAGTACTGGGGATTGAACTCAGGACCTTGTGCTTGCCAGGGAAGAGCTTATTCTACTGATCTGTCTCCCCCACCATGAGGTATTAAACCGCAGTCTATCAATGACTGTTAGAATGAGTAGAAATAAATCTGAAAATGATATAGGTTATTTCATCAGTACATTAAAATTGATATAATGAATACATGTTAAACAAATTAGAAAATTCATGTCTAAGTGAATTTCAGTTTGATCATTTAATAGAAAATATTAGATCAATAAATGCAATTAGATTAATGCAGACACAAATAATAGGAAAGTTCAAAATATATTTCAAACAGATAGGTGTAAAAATCAATCGAGAAATTAGAACATTTTCATTTAAGTAAAGCATTGAACATTTTGAAACATACCAGTACAGATAAACTATTCAGGAGAGGTGACATTATTGATAGAAAAATGACAAAAATAAAAAGAAATTGAAAAATATCAGCATATTCAAATCATGGTTCTTTGAAAAGAGTAACAAAATTAGTGAGGTTTTGTAAGATTGATTAAAAGTACACTATAAATACAAATAATAGTGGGAAGATCCAAAAGACATTCTGTATAGTGAATCCTCTACTCAACATTAGCAAGTCAAAGCCCAATATAGTAGTCAAATGAGCGATTATTTCTGGGCTTGCAAATGATCAGAAGTGACCATCAATGAACTTTGAATCCTTCTGTAAGAAATGAGAAAATAGTGAAGAAAAATATTTTCCACAGATATTGGCTGAAAACCATTCACACCAGCAAAAGATGCCACGTGCACAACTATGAAGCAATATACCCATAGGAAAAACATAGTAAACTGACTACAAACCCAGAGAGCCTTTGCAGCTAAGAAGATTGTAAGAGTATTTGACAAGACTTGGTGTACTCCATATACCTCACATCCGACGTTCACAGTATCATAACGAGGAAGGTCAGCAATCGAGCATAGGTCTTCTTTTTTGAACTCACAGTTTGACCCACACATGTTTCAATCTGTTCATTTACCATCCCCATATTTATCATTCAAGCATATTTAACTTGATTCATGAATCAACGTATTTTTGCACCTTTTCTTGGATCTGGTTCTTTCTCTTCCTTCTCCTCCTCCTCCTTCTCCTCCTTCTCCTCCTCCTCTGCCTCCTCCTCCTCTTCCTCCTCCTCCTCCTTCACTTTAAAGAAAGGTCTACAGGGTGTTCAGAGTCTCACTGTTAGATCATAGTGATCCGCTTGTTTACAGCCTCCCAAGAGCCGAGATTACAGGTGCGTGCCATCATGCTAGTCTCAATTGCCATTTCAGCGTGCCCTGGGTGGAGGGCAGGCACAGCAGGCCTGGGGATAGAACCCACTGGCCCCTGCACCTGTTTGCAGGCACTTTATTCTGCTGAGCTATTCAATCAGTCTTCCTGGATCTGCTTCTTGCTACTTCCTTTAACTTTTTGAGCAGTTCTGTAATCCAGCATGTAAAATTGATTAAAATAGTGTTCTGGATCCAGTCTCTAACATACTCAATACAGAGTGTAAGATTAGGAGAAACCGCAAAACTTGGAAGACCAGATCCTAAACTATAAACTCTCAGTGGTATGCCCTGAGCTATCTAATGGCTTAAGCACAAGGAGTTTATATCTCCTTTGTGCAAGATCCCAAGATTGTCACAGATCTGCAGTGAAGAAGGTATTCGCACAGCCCTGCAAGACTCAGACTGATTGATGTCCTGACAACTTTGCCACAGGTTTTCCCAAGTCATTTGAAATTACAATCCATGAATGAATTCCTAGAAGTTCATAGTATAGAAGTATGGGTGGGGGTGTTTATACAGGCACAGTCTGGAGCTAATAGCTATCAATTTTACTCACAAATCACTAGCAAGAACTTATGACATGGCTTCACCTAAGAGAACTGTGGTCAAGTTCCATTCCCAGGAAGTGGGACAAACAGAAATTGTGATAAACAGCTAGCAGTCTTCACCAGAACTAGGAAACATGATGCTGTTGGAAGATTCAGGTATGAACTGCTGGTAACTTTTAACAATAGCAGTTACAGTGCTCTTTAGGCAGGGGTAGTATACTACGTGGGAGCTTTCCAGGTACATGCTGCCTATAGTACAAGACAAAACACCCCATTAAAGAAGAGGTCAGTGCAAAACAAATTTACAGAATACAAAGAGCCCCTTATTTATTTCAGAAGCCACCAGTGTAATTAGAATCAAGAAATAACTATTTTCATGAAGCTATCGGAGCACAAATTACAGCAACTGGGAGATTATTTCAGGATTGGAGGGAATTATAGCCATGGAGTTCATTATTTGTAAGCCCTTCTATCTGTGGCAGTAGATAATGACATATGCACCATTATAGGCATGGCTGGTGCTGCCATACAGCCAGTTTACTTCTGCTTCACAGCTGGATTTACGTTAAAGTTGGAGACTGCTGATGGTCCATATAATGATGCTTCAC
Organism: Ctenomys sociabilis; assembly: GCA_004027165.1. Classification (NCBI taxonomy): domain Eukaryota; kingdom Metazoa; phylum Chordata; class Mammalia; order Rodentia; family Ctenomyidae; genus Ctenomys; species Ctenomys sociabilis. The sequence goes on from PVKA01011254.1 coordinate 8,951, forward strand.
GTTTCCTACTTGTTTCCATTTCAGCAGTTACCATTTTGTCTTGGCTCTCATAACTTCACACATGGGTTCTTTCGACAGATTCCTACGTCTTTTCTCTCAATTCAGTTTGACGCCAATCTATTCTTCCTAGTGCTTGCAAAATTAATCTTCCTGAAACACTGCTTCACCACACTTCTTTCCTTTTCCAGAATGTCATTGTTTGTTTCTTAATCAAACATCAGGCCACCCACTTTTTTCTTCTAAATTCTTCCATCATACTAATGTGCCTTTAGGAACTTTTATCATCAACATATAATCTGACATCTTTTCATTTAAAGTGTCCCTTTATGTCTTTCACTTTTTATCCAGGGTTCTCCTCTTCAACTACTATATATTTTTTTTCTTCAAGGAGTAATTCAATATAAAAATATTCAAAATCCTGCCCTTGTCTCCTGTTGGGCAAATCCTAAGACATGTGTACTCTTGATTTATATAAAATTTCACAGGTGGTTAGTATTTTAATAAATAGACTTTGTTCATTGATATGGGCTGGAGGAAATGCAGACACGTGTATGATTCCTATGAGCCAATAACATGTGTCTAACTCTCCAGTTTCTTCTTCAGAGTACACAGGATGAAATGATTAGAACAGAGATTACTTAGCCTACCCTGTGTATCACTTATACAGTGATATTTTTATTTTGATAGTACTTTACAGATTGAGACTTAGCCTTTAAAGATGCACATTATGTGGAGAGACAAAATATAATACACTTACCTGAGTTAAGTTTCTGACAAAATATATGACACTGACATCCTGTCAACATCATGAGAGCACACTAAAAATTTGACTGTGGGATTCCTAGCAGTCACCAAGTAGAATTCTGCATGGAAATAAACTGCCTCATCAGGAGTATTACATCTAGCCCATATTCCATGTGGCACATAGAGCCCTATCTATAGCCGTATGACTCTTCTTCAATAAATATTTTATGACTGATTTTACCCTTCAACTTCTGAACCATGAATGTCATTGATTAGGACAGTTGAATGTTAAAATAATTGAAATGAACAAGCAGATTAGTAAAACTCCCAGTATGTCTGTGGGTGACCAGCGCGTGGGATAGAAGAGTAAGACAGAAGGACCCACCCCAGATGTAGGTAGTATGAAACAATTAGTTTGTATCCTGGATGGAATGAAAAAGGAAAGAAAATTGAAATTTTTCCTTTTATTTTCTCTTTGGGGGAACACTGGTCTTCACAATTACCATTGGATATACATTTCTAGTTCCTTCAGTCCACTGCAGACTCTGAAACCTTCCCATCCAGACACTTTGAGTTTCCAACACAGACTCACACTCACTGTCTTGTGAACTTGAGGTCTTTAACCTTTGACTGGACCCCTCACCCTCCAGCATGTAGATGGACATTTTGCACTATTCTACCTCAGATTTGTTGGAAGGCTACTACAGGCTTCCACTTCGGAGTCTGTGAACCTACTTAATAAATACTGTTTTGTACAGTTATATATAGTAAATCATAACTAAGATCCTAACTAAAAAGAGTTCATCAAAGTTGGAGTTTAGACTGGGATTTGTTTAGTTATGAGCAAAGATGTGAAGGCATGGCCTACAAAGGAGAGATACGAAAAAGTGAAGGTTAATAAACAATGATAAAGGAAAAGGAAGATAACTCTGTGGTCTCAGTACCCGCCTGGCAAGTGCAAGGACCCAGGTTTGACTTCCCAGTACTACGACTCCCTAAACCACAAGCACACTATGCCAGGCACCAAAAACAGTCATGGGGGCATACACCTGTAATCTCAGAGCTGAGGAGTCTGAGGCAGGTGAATTGCTACGAGATCAAATTGTGGAGTGGGACCCTGAACCAAATACATTAATTAATTAATTAATTAATTAAAGAAGGATAAAATGAACTGATTGTCTTGGGTGAAAGGCTACTCAGAAAAAGCTGTGTACCTGATATTGTAATTAGAAGTGATCGGCCATGAGAAAAGTGGAAGAATATTTTGCTACCTTGAACTCAAAATCTACTCTGCAGGAAAATGCTCGGCGTTAAGTGTGATATGGGAACGGCTAAGGACTACAAGTTAGAGAATAGTACCCGAATGACAACAGGATGCTGAAGTATGCAGCTGCACACATAGCTTGAGAACTCTAGAATAGTATCGGATAAATAAACAGTTGCAAAAAGACCCTTGCTAGAATTTATAAAGTTATTATATTATACAGTAAGCATACTCATTTTATGAGTAGTCATTTTGAGGTCTTCGTTCAACATGTTATCATTTTCTTACATTTTCTCTTATTTTTTGAATGTGAGTTTATGTTTTTTGTAACTGTGGTCTGAATAAGATGTTGAGTAAAGCTTCCTATTACTACAACTGCATCAACTTCTGGTTTTAAAACATGATCATTAAATGTGAATCCCAAGGGATGTCTGGAATAGGTGAAAATGTGACAGCATATTCAATAAAAGGTGCTGGAAATATTTGATAGCTATAGGCAGTAGAACCAATCAGAGCTCCTATCCCCTCACATCTACAACAATCAATTCAAAATCTACTAAATATTTAAATATAAGACCAGCAATTTTAACAGAAACGAAGAAAATATAAGGAAAATACTGCAAAACATTGGTATAGACAACAATAATTTTTGGATGAGTCCAAATGTGTGATCAATCATCACAAAATTACTTTATATTAAACTGAAGTTTCTATACAACCAGTTACATAACAAAGTCACAAAATACCCTGAAAAAATAGAAGATAATATTTGAAAATTCTTCACCCAACAGGGATTAATATATATAAAATATGCTAGTAAAGTTAAAAAAAAAACTTCAACACCAAAAAATAAATAATCCAATTAAAACAAGCAAACAATTAAATAGACATTTCTAAAGAAGATACATGAATTGCCAAAAATGTGTATGGAGACAATGTCCACTGTTACTAATCATCAGTAATGCAAATGTGAATCTCAATAAGACATCTTGCCGTAGTTCATGTGGGGATTATCAAAGAAGCAAAAGAAATACTGGCCTGTATAAGCATAAATAGAAATGGTCATGCATTACTGGTGGAACATTACTCAGTTGAACTCGTACAGTAAGCAGTATGACAATTCCTCAAGAAACACAAAAATAAAATTATGATTCAGTGATCCCACATGGAGGCACAGGGTGGTAGTGAAGGAGGTAAGTTCTACATCAAAGAGATAACTATACACCTATATTTTTTGTATCACTATTCGCAACAGCTAATATACATAACCAAATGTACTCATGATGACATGTGTTAAAAGTAACTGAAATCTTGACTGGTCCACACTGTGTCATATTCCCAAAGCTGAGAGGATACTGCTGTGAAACCTGTTCATATTTGTAGCAAAGTAGTCTGATTTTTATACGGGTACTTTTATCATAAAATTGACATGCAGTTATAGAGCCCTATTTGCTATCTTGCTTCTATTATAAAACATAAATGAACTGTTGGATTGACCATCTGGAACCTTCAACAATACATTCAAATTTGATTTTAGACACCTTCATACTTACTGGGAAGAATTATTTTTATGCAAAGAGAAGGTAACTTTTACAAATTTAGAATTTTTGTCCTAAATTTCAGTATGAAACTTATCCTAATGCATTACTTTATTTCATCTCTGCCTATGAGAAGAGACTACCTAATATTTATCTCTTGGGTTTATAGATCAGTTTGTAGCTTAGTATCTGTCTTAGTCTGTTTGGATTCTGACAAGGAAATGTCATAGATTGCTGTAAATAATGGAATTCATTTCTTAAAGTTCTGAAAGCTGAGAAGTCTAAAATCCAAGCATAGACATATTCGGTGTCTGGTGAGGATCTATTTCGTGGTTCATATATGGCATTTTCTGTCTGTTTCTGTGTTTTGGAGAACAAAGAGCATTCTGTAAGAATGTTTCATTAGAGGGCATCAGCTGAAGAGGGCACCAGGGTCATGAGCTTCTCACCTCCCAATTGCTCCACTTCCTAATGCCATTATGTTGGAGAGTAGATTTTAACACCTGATTTGAGACCATAGCAGTACTTATGTGCCACTGGGGATTCAATAAATACACAAAATAGGAAAGCTAAGCATTATACACATTTTTCTTCAAGGTTCTTTATGTCCACCCCAAAGTCATCAGAATGATAGGTTGTAAAACTTAGACATCAGTGTAGAAAACAATCATTCTATTTACTACCACCAAGCATGATACAGACGGTCTCTGGACTACATGGTTTGAGTGGGCTTCTGTTTGTTAATTTGGTAAAGAATGCAGTCCAGCGTGTCTGCATAGTCAGTTTTAAATATGTGATATGTGTGTGTGTGTGTATAGTATAATATATAAATTATACTATATAATATATAAATTGTGCAATATATATATATATATATATATATATATATATATATATATATATATATGCACACACTTTTTTTTGAGAGCCAGGGATTGAACTCAGAACCTTGTGCTTGCCAGGGAAGCACTTATTCCACTGAGTCATCTCCCTGGCCCCATGAACAATATTTATGAACTATATCAAACTTAGCCAGTTTCTCTCTTTGCATTGATTTGGACAATTTAACAGTAGATAATGCAATATATTTTGATAGTTGACCTTAACAACACAGAACAAAGTTTTGTATTTATAGGACATTCCAAAGAATGACATCCACTTCATGCTGACCACCAGGTGGAAGATAAAATAATTCTCATGTAGTTGCCATAAATGGAGCTATTTTTTTTTAATCATATGTACCTATCAAACAGCTACTCTCAGTAAAACTTTGCAGTATTAAATAGTTTTACTTTAGTTATCATTTGTGGATTTCAATAAAACAGGTGTTTGGGATACTGATCCATATGCGTACTTAATATTGTCAGTTCATATATTTAAGTTTTGGAAAGGGATTTCATAAAGCCATTGTGGCTTTGACTGTTGACTGTGTTGGAGTACAGCCAACCACGTGGGCACTTGCAGGTTGACCCCTGGATATCCCTGGACTTTTCAGTGTGCACAGGGTCTCAAAGGGAGAGGAATTCAATAGCATTGCTGAGGGAGAAAAGAAGTGACAGGGAATTTCTGCCACACAGTCTCCCATCCTTGGAAACAGCCAGGTTTCTCAAACATGAAAATAGTTTCCGAGATCAGCTTTATTGCTTTTTCTTACAATTAGGGAAAAGGAAACAGTGGTGTTCGACGGATGCTTGACAGCCTGGGTAACAGCACCAACCATCTGTGCTATTGCAGCACTGTTTGTATTTTTAATGTTTACACATAAAGATAATTAAAAATAACTATAATTAAAAATGATTACAACAAATTACTTTTCCCTCAACAGTAATATGTGTCTGTAACTTATAAGTTACTTACTAAAGTAACCTTTATGGAGTTCAAGAAGAAAATATTAGAATTCCTGCCTTGTTTCTAAAAGTTTATAGATTTGGGGGAGGGAAGATTTTCCCAAGCATGAAACCATTTGGTTATTGTATTTCACTCTTAAGAGTGTAGGAATGATTTCCATATTAATCATACAGATCATTTTTGGAAGGGAAATTAAATTCTGTTTTTATCCTCCAAAAATACAAAGTAAAATAACTGGGCGAAGTGGTAGTGGGCTGTGGGTTTATGAGAGAGAACTTTGAAAGTGCAGACTGAGCTCTCTGCTCAATTCTCCATTATTATTGCAATTATTATTATTTTTTTCAAAATGTCCCCTGAAATGCGCAGGGATCATGCATTCAGAAACAGCACTCTTCTTTGTCAATTATTTTGGAGCCCTGGGATATCCTCAGACTCTTGTGTAATTATGGTTGTTATTAACTAAAATTGAGTAGATAATCCCAAGGGGAAAGAGTAAGGAAATTGATATAATCGCATAGAAGGGCTAGAGATTTATCTGGGAAATACACTACCCAAGGGAAAGGGCATGGCTTTGGGAACCAGTCTACCTCAACTCAAATTCCACATTCACTAATTTTGGGGGGCAAGGGTGATGTCACTCATACCTCATTTTCCTCTTCTGTATCATAGGGATTATAATAAACTATTTCAAACTTTAGCGAGGATTAATGAAGTTCATATATATATGAAAATAATAATAGTGGGTACTATCAAATAAAATTTGAAGTTCATACATATATACATTTATTTATTTAATAGTGGCTACTATTAAACAAAATTTGATATACTTATTTTTAGATCTGGTTACCTGTGAAAGACTTACAATCAAGTTCATGATTTTATGCCCTCAAATCCTTGACAGTTACCAAATTCATGATACTCTTCTTATTGCTGATAAAAGGGCCATATAACTATATCCTAGCTCAAATTCAAGAAATGGGTTCTGCTTGCTTGTCTTATGTATGCTGATGTGAGAACTACAAGTGTGGAAATTCTGGAGGAGGCTGCTAAACAAATTAACATTTTTATAGGACGTGCTTTACAGTTTAGAGGTAAGTTTTATTCATTTATTCTGATTATCTTTATTAGTACATAATATGTAATATTTTAAATTCAGAAATTTTTATTAAGGAACAAATGGGATTGGAAATCTCACAGATAAGAAAACTTTAAACTTTTTTTAAAATTAGAAAATATCATACTGAAGAAGAAAAGAAAAAAACCTGGCAAAAAACTAGTCAACTGTCCCTCCAACAAAAGCCTTTGATCTAGAACATATAAATAATAAACAGAAATCTGGCCCCCAAAATTCAAACACCCAATCCAAAACTGGGTATATGACATGAATACACAATTTTCAGATGAAGAAATACAAATAGAAAGTAAATTTATGAAAAGAAAATGTTCAATATCATTGGTCATTTGTGAAGTGCAAATTAAAATAACATTGTGATACAATCTCATTCCAGAAAGAATGGCCAACCTCAAGAAGTAAGCCAATAACAAATGCTGGAGGGGCTGTGGGGAAAAAGGAACACTTCTCCACTGTTAGTGGGATATAAAGTAATACAACCACTATAGAAATCAGTGTGGAGATTCTTTAAAAGGCTGGCATTGGAGATCCTATTCAAATCAGCTATTCACCTCCTGAGTATTTTTCCAGAAGAACTTAAAACATCACAGACTCATGTTTGTCACCTCCAAATCCTGAAAACATCCTAGAGGCCCATCAACTGAGGAACGAATGAAGATGTGATATTTTTACCCAATGGAGTATTATTCAGCTACAAAACAGGTTAAACTTGAAACTTGTTGGTACATGGATGCAACTAGAGACCATACTCTTAAGCGAAGTAAATCATACCCACATGTGAAAACATCATATTTTGTCTCCTTAGTTTGAGAACTTGAAAGAGAAAATGGAATCTGAAACATAAAATAGATACTGAAAAACAGAAGAAGTCCTGAGTTGAGGAGAAGGACAAGAGTAGGAATGGGGGAATGAGATTCATCTGTGTGTGTAAGCAGGATGGTTTGGACAACTGTACTGTGAATTTCTTTTCGTCTACGGAAGAGTGTCCTGTTTTCAATTGTTTCTCTTAATTTCTCATATATTTCTTCTTTGCTTTCCTCTTCCAATTTTGCATGCATATATTTGGTAATATGAATAACTATTTGGAATACAATACTACGTATTTAAAAATACTGTGAAGGCCCAGGGAGATGGCTCAGTGGAATAAGTGCTTCCCTGGCAAGTACAAGGGCCTGAGTTCAATCCCTGGTTCCACAAAAAAAAAAAAATAATAAAATAAAAATAAATAAATAAATAAAATAAAAATAAAAAAATAAAAATACTGTGAAATTCATATTACTTTGTTAAGGGAAATTCTGTATCACTTGTAATTTTTCTCTTTTAATACTATTTTTACACTCTTTATAAGATAAAAAAACTAAAGAAAGGAAATATTATTCTGTATAATGAATGGCCTGACTCAGAGGACCACCCTTAAGGATTTCCTGAAGTTCCTAGAGAGACTCTCCAGCAAGGTGGGTGGTTCATTACATTAAGATATTCACAGGGTAGTCTCTTTGCACCCCTCCGAGGCTCTAGGTGAACTCTCTCTTGCTGTTGCTCTGCAACAGCGGCCGGGCCCGTACAACAGGCTGGGAACTGAAACCCTCACCCCAGCATCTGGCTAAGCAGGTGCTCTAATCCGCTGAGCTCTCTGGCCTGCCCTCAAAGAAATTTTGAAACATATTTTGCTTATGTCTTAAAAAGTTTTTGGAGAATGTAGTAGACTTGAGATATTTACAAAGTAGTTCAATCCGTAGTAGATTCAGATAATTTTGAATATTTTTCTCTTTACTTTTTTATATTTTAATGAACATTTTCCCCTCTTCTTTTATGCTCATACTCCTTTTACATACATTTTTTTCTCTCTCAACTTTGGCTACTTTTATGAGAAATTAGCTTAGAATATCAGCTTGCTGGCTGGGACCCCGGAGCAGGAGCCTGGCGGCGCACCTATGTGGTCTGCTCAAGCAGCATAATAAAGCTTATAAAGGCGGATGACATTGGTGTCCAGGACCCACACAGTGAGAAGACACTTGTGGAAGTGAAAGTCCTGTGCAAGAAAGTGAGAAAAGAGCTCAGCAGAGTAGACCAGAGGTATCGTGCCAGCTAACTCTGAAAGCAGAAAAAGGAGGCGGTTCTGGCACAGAAGAGACAGCTTGGCAGCAGAGATGGGGCTCCACATCAGGTGATCAGGTGCTGGTGGTACCTCTGCACAATAGAATTCCCTTGCTTGCAACCCTTCCTCTGCTTCAGGATAGGAATACAGGAGCAGAAACATGCACCTGCAGGACTGGGAGAGTGTCATTCGTTTTATGCTGCTGTTCCCTAGATGGAAACATGGGTGGTTTTTTAACATCTGAAAATCCAGGGGATCTGCACACTGTGTCAGACATGGCTAAAGTGGCTGATCCCATCCTTTTCCTCCTTGACCCCCTGGAGGACTGGGACAGCACTGGGGATTACTGCCTTTCCTGCCTCTTTGCTCAGGGAAGAATCAGGTAGATTCCAGAAAGAAGCTAAGCAAAGCAGTGGAAAAACTCTTTCCTGATGACAAGTTCTTCCTGTTAGACACTCAGCAGGAGGCAGGAATGCTTCTCAGGCAGTCGGCTAACCAAAAGCAAACGCATCTTGATTTTGGAGACAGGTGGGCTTACTTGTTTGTCTGGGCTGCTGATTTTGTGCCTAATGAAGAACATTACTTGGTGGGCACCTTGCAAATCTCAGGCTATGTTGATGGGCAGACTTTGAATGTAAAAAGCTTGTACATGTCATTGGACATGGTGATTTTCAAATGAAACAGATTGATACCCCTATGGACCCTTTCCCTTTAAATCCTAGAGTGATTATATCTCAGAAGGATCCAGACATGGCAACGGTGGTTTATGTTACAGATACTGTAATTGCTAATATGGAAGAAGAGATTAAGGTCCTAATGAAGACAGACCCTACCAGAGAGGAGTCTTTGCAAACAGAGGTTATTCGAGATCCAATGGATGGGGAGCAAATATGGCCCACTGAGGAGGAGCTGAGTGAGGCAAAGGATTTGTTAAGGGAAAGTAGCAAGGTGGTGAAGAAGGTCCCTAAGGGAAAATCCAGTTACCAAGCTGAATTGATTTGGATGAAGGTGGTGAAAGTGGGGACAAAGGAGATGACTATGGTGATACAGAACATGAAGATTTTATGGAAGAGAAATCTCAGTGTGAGAGTAGTGAAGAGGAGGAGGAGGAGGACGATGAATGTTAAACTATGACAACAGGAGAATCTGTATGAAGAGATCTTCAGATGTGTGATGATCTGTATGAAGAGAAAGGGGATAAAGAGGCTGAGGAAAAAATGTTGGAGAAATATAAACAAGAAAGATTGGAAGAGATGTTTCCAGGTGAAATGGATACACCCCATGATGTGGCTGTTAGAATTTGATTTCCTAAATATAGAAGCTTCAAGCGATTTTGGGCATCTCCATGGGATCCTAAGGAAAGCCCTCCTCAAGATTAATCTCGTATGTTTCAGTTTCAGAACTATACTAATACTCAGAAATGCACCTTTAAAGAGATTGCAGAAAAATAGGGTGAAGGAGCTGAGGCTGACTGGAATGTCAAGCTCATGTCTCTGAAGTCCCTGTCTCAGAGGTTGAGGACTTCAGGTGAGGAGCACCCTTGATTGCATTTTCTTTGCTATCTTATGAACAGCAGATGTCAGTATTGAACATGGTGGTGAGCTGAACCCTGGCCATACTGAGCCGGTGAAAGCCAAAGAACTGAGTTTCCATTGTGGATTCAGGTGTTTCCAAGCTTCACCTTTGTTCTCTCAGCACACTGCAGCAGATTAACTTCAGAGATTTCTGACTGCTGATATAGCCTTGGGAGCAACAGTACATGCACCAATTACTTTTCCTTCAGAATCTATGCTTCTTTTTAAGCATAAAAGCAATGATTGCACAACCTTGTTGCTGCAGGGTATCTGCTGTCAGTGGATCTAGACAGAGTGGTCATCAAGAGAATTGTTCTGAGTAGTTAATCCTTCCAAACTTTTACTAAGATGGCAGCAACGTGTTACGTGTTCTTCAGTAGAGAAGATGTACTGCGGTTTAAACCGGTGAAACTGAGGACAAAGTGGGATCAACCGGGACACATCAAAGAACTTTTAAGTACCAATGGCCACAAAAAGTGTACTTTTCTTTTTATTATTCATTGTAATGAGAAAAAATAAAATAGCAACAAAACAGAGTCAAAACAGGTTAGTAGGACAGTTACAATGATTGATAAATTGAATACTGTGGCCTTTGTAGTAGTTATTTGGAGGACAAGATACAGACGTGATATCTTGTCTAAAATGATATTGGTACAAACCTTTCTTATCAATAAATGAACTAAAGGAAAACAACTGTATATCTATCCTATGTTTATTTATAACAAAAGGGTCCTTTATTTATATCCCCTTTTTAGTTTAGTTTAGTTTTGTTTTGTCAGAGATGGATGTTCCACTACAGTTAGAAAAGCTGTATTTGGAGAAGTCTTCAAACCCCTTTTCATACATGTTGCCAGACCAAAGACCATAGGTTCTTGAATTCAGCAAAGTAACCCAATGTAGTCCAATAGTTCATAATAGTAGTATGAAGTATACTTTTGATGGGAAACTAAAATCTCAGGGCATAGTATTAATGAACAGTATAAATGAGTTTACTCCAAGTGGGCTTATGACCCATATGTACCAGAACCAGTACCTTGGGTGGAAAGTAAGATTTCTTCAACAAGGCCTGAAGTGGACATGGAATAATAAATTTTGTTTTAATGCTGCCAGTCAGCACTTCCAGGGTGGGATCCTGTAGGTTGTGATGGGGCAGTTAGTGGTTTTTGCTTAGCCTATCATTTGACTGTCTTTGCCTATCATTAGACCAACAACACTTTAGTTGGTCTAACAGATGACTCTGCTAGGTATTTTCTATTATGACTTAGTTTTTTGAAAAAAAAAAACTGTTAAATCTTACTGAAATATGTACTGTCCATTATGATTTTGAAAACTAAGAGGGGAGTTTGGAAATCAATAATTTTTTTTTGTGTAGAAACACTTGGTTACTTCTCATTTTGCATAAATGAATGGCTGTTGAGGACCTTTCCTTTCAATTGGCTTTACCCAAGTTAGGGAGGTTAAGTCTACATTTCCACTACTTAGCACAATACAAATGTTCTTCACTTCTGGAGAAACTGTTTGAAAGTTGTGAGAGAGCACATCAGCTGCTCCAATACCAGCTGTAGATTCAATGGATAGTTTCTCCCAGACCAGCTGGGTTGCATGCTGTTGATAGAGAAAGAATTAAGGATAAATGTGGTAAGAGAGTGGCAAAATCTAGTAGGTCTGATTCTAAAAGGCCAGAATATACTCAGTTTGACCTTTCATGTTGCTGAATATGTATGTTTGCCAATGAAGCACACATACAGCTTTCATTCTTATCTTTCAAAAACCCTTACAAAGGGTTTTAGTACATGTAGGGCAATCCCTCACATGGGATGACATCACCTACTTAAAGCCCTGAACACCTGGAGATACAGATCATGAGCACAGCCCATGCCTGGAAGCATAAGGTACTGAGTTTGATTCCCAGTACAGAGAAAAAAAGGCCCAATAGATCAGTTCCTTCTCTTAATAGAGTGTTCTTCTTTGCCTTAGTGACTGCACTATTCTTGTTACTACTATTCCTATTGGAATTTTATCTTAATTTCATCCTTTGTAACAGTGAAAATATCATCCACAAGGTCCCTTATGGTAGCCCATGTGTTTTTGCCAATGTTGGATTTGATATCAGCTACAGTTTCTGGAGGATACATATTGGGGATCAATTTCCTTTTCTGTTTGGACTGGTAGCAATCATCTACATTTAAGGGTTCAGCAGGATATACCTTCACACTAGGTTTCCAAGCTTGAGAAAAGAAATATTAGACACTCTATAATGTAGGACCTCACTTTGGGTCTTAGGTGATATCATTATGTGCATGCCTAAAATCAGCATACTAGGTTATGCATTTCTACCTAAGAGGCCTCTGGACAGGTACAATAAAAACATGGCCTTCAAGTATTTTATGAAATAAATTGTGTCTTTTCTGGTTGAAACCATTGAGGGTATAGAAGAGAAGAAAAAGAAGGTTCCTGCTGTGTCAGAAACCCTTAAGAAAAAGCAAAGACATTTCACAGAGCTGAAGATAAAGCACCTGAGAAAGAAGTTTGCCCAGAAGATGCTTCTCAAGTCAAAGAGGAAGTTCATCTATGAAAAAGCCAGGCACTACCATAAGAAGTACAGACAGATGTACAGAACTGAGATCCAAATGGGTAGAGAGAAAAGTTGGCAACTTCTATGTCCCTGCAGAGCTCAAACTGGCATTTGTCACCCAGATCAGGGCCATCAAGGGTGTAGTCCCAACAGCTCGCAAGGTATTGCAGCTTCTTCACTTTTGCTAAATCTTCAATGGTACCTTCATTAAGTTGCATGGGGGGCACCCAAACCTGAAGTCGGTAAATGAACTAATATACAAGTGTGGCCATGGCAAAATCAATAAGAAGCAAATTGCCTTGAAGCTAATTCATTGATTGCTCAATCTCTTGGTCAGTATGGCATCACCGGCATGGAAGATCTGATTCATGAGACCTGTACTGTTGGAAAATGCTTCAAAGAGGCAAATAATTTCCTGTGGTCATTCAAGTTATCATGTCCACAAGGTGAAATGAAGAAAAACATCACCCACTTTGTGGAAGGTGGAGATGCTGGAAATAGGGAAGACCAGATCAGCAGGCTTATTAGAAGGATGAACTAAATATCTACCATTGTGTTTTCATGATTTGGTCAGTTAATAAAATATCTGCTCCCAAAATAGAAAAGAAAAGAAGAGAAAAAAGAAAGAGAGAATTAGCATGGTATTTTTCATTCAGTTATATAAATCAGAATACCCTCTTAAGCCTTTTTTTAAAAAAAAAATTAGTATCTGCTATCTTAAAAGAATTAAAATGTGGAAATAAACCATATACTACTATGATTAATAGTACTACATGAATATTATATGTTAACGCTCTAACACTGCTTGGTTTAATTGTGAACTCAGATATTTTCCACATTTGCAAAACTGGTGAATTCATGGGCTATAACAAAGCAAAACAAAAAGAATGAATTCAATATTTATTAGTATGTGGTGATACATAGATAGGTTACAAACATTTGAATTTTTTTTTTTCACTTTCTCTATGAGAATATATACTAAAAGGAATAGAGGAAGAGTTGGTTATGAGCGTTTCTGTTACCTAAGGAATAACATCATCATGGAAATGGAAAATCTAGTTAAACAAAGACATGGATTGCCATAGGAATATGTACAAATTGCAGATAACTATTTCATTTTCTGAGACAACAAAAACAGTTTACTGATAAACAGAACATATTATATGCTTACAACATTTAGATATTTAAATTAAATGTTACCTATCGCAGCACTAATATTTCAATGTGAGTCAATAAGATTTCATAATTCAATAAATTTCAGTAACACAAATAACTAGCATGTTAAAATATTTAATTCTTATATTACTGGAGAAGAACTGGGGTGTTAATTATATTTCAGAACCATAAAATATCATTAAATGAGCACTGCTGTCTTGCATATCATGATCACAAAATCAGACCAACAGGTTTTCTAATGAAGTGGTCACAAAGCCAGCCAAACAAACCACCTAAGACCAAGTCTCAGAGCAAAAAAATGCTGAATTCTGCTGCTGTTTCTGAGTGCACACTGAGGTGGACCCATCCAGATGACAATTAACAATCAAGGCTGAGGAGAGCTGATGTCAATACACAAAGAGCCCATGTTGTATTGGAGGTGAGGGAGGCCTGTGTGTGAATGTAACACAACCTGATTCAACACACGGAACAGCCTCTGAAGAGAGTAAGGACATGAGCGAATGTGAAATTGTCAGAATTCTCTTTCCATGTGATTGGGTTGTATACTGGTGGCTCAAAAACTACCTCTGAGGATTAGCATGGAGCTGGAGTGATGGAGATGATTAGGTGCTGCTCTCAGGTTCAAACTGATGAATGCACTGTCATGAGGATTTGTTCAAAAGATTGCACATTATGTGCCATATAGGCAACTATTTTTTTTTTCTTTCCAATTAGATTTTATCGGTTCATTTTAGATATACATAAGGATTACATTCATCATAAAGAATTTGTACCTACACAGGATATAACTTGTAAATCTTTATCAATTAAAAATTAATAGAAAATGTCATGTCATATTAAATTTTTCATAACCGCCTTCTAATTTTTCTCTCAGAAAATAGTTAAAATGTATGATTGATTATCATAACAAAATTTTGACCCTATTGAAATTGATATGTAACCAAAATTTAAATGAGAATTCTAACAACTCTTTTTCCTCCTGAATGAGATTTGAAGTTTACTGTGTTAGCAACTCATGTTAAAAATAATAATGAAAAAATTCTATTTAAATTAGTTTGCTTTCAGGGTGGGACAAAAGTACGGTATAACGTAAAGTCTAGGTGAATGAGTAAGTAAAGGACAAAAAATGATAGAAAATTAGAATACACTTTGAGAACAGAAGATAATTCAGTTGAGTTTTAGATACTTCTAAATTTTCTCAAAAACTCTTGGTTTGTTTTTATATTGAAAACCTACAGATGTTGATGGCATCAATCTGTGTTGTCTTATTTTAAGAAATCAGTGTGCATGATTGATTGAGTTGGGGGATTTTGTGCCGCATTTCATGTAAACATGAGAGAAACAAGTACAGAAGCAAATGAACGAACACTTTCTCAATCTGTGAGCCACGGTAAGTCATGCTTGGCACCTCACAATAATCAAATGAGAATAAATACATCAAAATAAATGATAATATCTGTCTATATTTTCAATGTGAGTCTGCTTTCAAGGAGAGTTCAGTGTAGGTTGGAGAAGGGTTTGCTACCGGGTTGACAGCAGCCTGACAGTTTCCCATATGAGCCCCAGGAATCAGTACCCATTTACTCTCCTCTCTTACATGAAGCTTCAAGGCATCCCTGCCAAAGAAATTTTCAAACATCCCTTTTATAATTTTTTAATATATTTATTCTGGAGATTAGAGATAAAGATGATTTAAGATGAGAATTATGGAAGAAACTGGAAAACCAAGGATGCCAAATCACATCAGATAGTTTTGTTCATTGCAACACAAATTTCAGTTTTGTATTTATTTTGGGCATGCCTATTTATAAAGTAATGAAATGGATTGTTTTTAAAAAGCATAGTATAACTTACAGAAATTGAGAATGTTATACTTCAAAGCAGTCTCCAATAGAAGGCATATGTTTATTTTTAATATGCTAATGTATTTCAAGCCACATTCAAAATTACTCTTTTGAGATTTTCTGAAAAAAAAAATTGCTATTTTATGTCACTCAAAAAAAAATCCATCTTTCTATGTCATAATTAAGCTGTACAATTGAGAAACCAAATTCTCTATTATCCACCTTTATCACTGAATTTCCATGTCCTCTCCTGGCTATGAAAGTTTTTTTTGCCCTTACGAAAAATATCAAAAGAGTCAAAAGATTAAGATTTATCTCTAGTGAGGATATCTTTGATAAGTGAATAAATGCATAAAACATGCAGTAATTTCAAAAGTATGCATTTTCAGAGTAAAAGATAATCTTAAGAGTTTCAGTCTTATAATCTCAGCCACAGTAGAATCAATCTGCAAGCTTTGGATTTATCCACCTAAGATAGAACAAGATTCATTTGTAAGAATAAGTGCCTCTATGTTTGTTCAAAAAGTATCACATAGCTTTATAGGCACACTGTGTAAAGAGAAAACAGTGCTATACACATAAAATGAGTGTAATGAGCAAGTCCTTTCTACCAAAAGGAAGCAATTATCCTCAATAGCAAGTAATTATTTTAGTGCAAAGTACATTTGCTTTTCAATTTTATTCCACACTAGAACTTGAGATGAAAGAGACCTCGGAGACCATTTAGTCCAACCGACTTCATGTTTCATAGAAGAGGAGGATAAGCCACAGGGAAACTGGAAATGAGGTGACTTGTCCAAAATAACACAGCTGTGTGCTTGCTTCAGCAGGACATATACCAAAATTACATTGTTCTAAGTCTTGAACTAGGTCGCACGACGAGCGAGGGATACACGGGCCTTCCAGCTACAACAGAACATCTCCTGTTAGATGCATTTCATAGGAGATTTACATAATCCAAGGCAATTTTAAGTGTTAAATTATGGAATATGTTAATGTGCCTTTTGTGGACTTCAAAAGGAAGAAACGGTGCTGTTAAGTTTCTTTTGCATGCCAAGAACACTATACTCTTTCCAACTCACATGTGGGTGATTCGGAAATGTGGATCATTTAAGAAAAAAGCATAGTTTATTTTTCATCACTTTCACTGTTTTATTACTTCTTTCAGAGTGAACAGTGAAATCAAAGTCTTCATTTTCAATTTAATTCATTCTTTTTCACCCTGACATTAATACTTCCACAGTGCTTTTGATTTAGCTAGTATTCTACTGTGATTTTCTTGGAGATAATTTCTGAAATATTTTAGTAAAACTTTTTTTTTTTTTTTTCATTTTCTGACTGGCAACCTTTACGAAGTCATGAGTAGTGTCTTAGCCCATTTGGACTGCTATGGTAAAATTCTTTAGAATTGGTAACTTGCAAATAAAGTCATTTCTTACAGATCTGAAAGACATGAGTGGCATCAGCTTGGTGTCTACTTAGCAACTTATTTTCTTGTGCCCGTTTCACATGGTCGAAAATGAAAGCGAAGTCCTTCAGGCTTCTGTTACAGCAGCGTTAGTTACATTGATTAGGGAGATCATCATGACTTAATACTTCCCCGAGTGAACACTACCATATCGGAGAGCAGGATCCAGACTTTTGCAATCTGACATGAAGATCACAGCGTTCTTACCATTTATTGCCCAAAACACGTTCTCAAAATACTTCCTTTTGGCAATAAAGCAGACTTACCAATGGTTTTCAATATCTATCGTTTTGAATTTCACTTAGGTAATAGACTCAATATGGCCCGTTTTTCTTTATAAACTTTGGATTTAAATTCCCAACAGTTACACTTTTGCCAGAGCATCATGAAATGACTTCTCTTGTTTGTTAGCCCTGTGGAGGTCAGAGGATTAGTGGGCATCCAGGGGTCACTCCATTAAGATCATGCCATGTTCTTTAAAAGAGATTTTCCACACCCTAAAAAAATAAATAAATAGATGTAAATGAATATATAACTAGGAAAATTATTAACATCCAGTAATGGAACTGTTGTAAACTTATGCTGTGCTAGTCTCAAAAAAGATGAAGAATAATCACATTGTGTTTAGTAAATATAAACAGGACTTGTCAGCCTCATAGAAGAGTGATGAATATAGAATATTAAAAAATAGCCCAGGATACAAGAGCCAAACAGGACCAGAATGGAACCTATAATGAAAAATTCAATAATACTAAAGCAAGTAAGCACTTAATTTCTGTGTAAAGAAATAAAAAACAGCTTGTGCAAAGACCTTATAAGAAAAGACGGAAATAATGTGGCCTTTTCTACAGCTATACTTAATCTCTAATGCATGAAATGCAGAATGCTAGGGAAACAGGCCAGGAATGAGATAGAAGAAGTTAACACAATCAGTTTCTGCATCAAAGAAGCATTTTTAAGGAGTTTATATTTCATCTGGAGGGCAGTACTATTGAAGATCTTCCTTCTTTTTGGGGATTGGAACAGCACAATTCATTTATGAGAAAGATCACTCTGGCTATAGTGCATAAAATAAACTCTTCCTAGAGGCATGCAGTTTTGGTAAACTATGTTTAAGTCACATGATACGGGATGGTAGATTGGGCAAGGCTAATGTTGATATAACTGGATTCAAGACATATTGATGTGATGAACTGAACACAATCTGATAATCAGATGTATCATAAAAAGGAGCTGGGTAAATAAGAAGTCAAGTGTTGCTATTCAGTTTAGAAAATCGAAGTGTCTTTTGCTGAGAAGGAAATAAAGAAGGAGCTATGGTCTTTGGAAAGCACAGTAACATCAGACTTCCATGATGTATTTGAGGTGTGTGCATTAGTTAGGTTCCTGAGAGGAACTGAGACAATATATTCTCTCTTCTGTATTATTAATGCTTTAAGTCATGCATTAATACATAATGTAATATAGGTGAATCTTAAAAATCTTTCTAGGTGTTCAGCTTGGAAAAGGCAAGCAAAATGCATGCCTGTGTGATAAAACACAAACAGAGAAGAGATGAATAGATAATTGTTCTGATTCATATCTCAGATTTCCCCCAAGGTCTCATGTATTCAGAGATGGGACACTGGAGAAGGTGACTGAAACATGGTGAAGCCATCTCTCTAGGGGACTGACTTGTTCTTTATTTCATGTTTGGGTGTATTGTTAGGAGGTGAGGCCTGGTTGGAAGGAGGTCAAAGGGGCATAACCTGGAGATGCTTAAGCTTGTCCTTTGTTTTTCCCTTATCTCTCTACTTTCTGGCTGTCATAAATTCAATGGCTTTCTTCCAACAGGGGTTACTACTATGCTATTTCTGCATTGGTTCTAGTTAAGCATCGACTTACCCCATGAAAGCATGAACCCAGATCAACTTTTCTTTACGGTATGAGTGCCCAGCTTTTTGCTCCAGTGACAGGAAAGTGACCAATAGAAAAAAATTGCTACTGGAAAACTGAGATTTTTGTTGTAACTGTACATAACCATATTGTTTAGAAGTGTTTGGACCTCATATGTGGGTGGAATTGGAATGATTTGGAGATGTGCTGTAGAGAAACCACAGACTGATGTAAGCCAACACTGGAGCTGGGTTCTAGTTGGATCATTGAAAAACACAGTGACATGAAGTAAACCTTACAGGTCAGGTTCATGAGGCTTCTGAAGAAAATGAGGGCTGTATTGGAAACTAGAGTGGAGGCCATGAGCATTTTACTTGGGCAAAGAATTCTTCTACATTTGTTCCTGTCATAAGACATTGTGTGAGGATGAATTTGAAGGTGGAGAACTGACAGATCTGATGGAGAAAATGTCGGGAATGCCCAATGTTTAGAAGCAGAATGGCCATTGAGGCTGCTTTTGGCCAAGTATGTGAGATCAAGTAGCAAAATACAGAGTTTAATTATTAAAGGATTAAAATACAATATGTTGTACTTCCTTGTGATAAATATAATTATTATTTACCATTGCCATATATTAATACATTTCTTTAGATATGCAACAAGGACTAAAATAAAGTGTGTGTAAAGGTGGGTCCAAGAAGAAAGTGGTTGCTAAAAAGGATATATATATATATATATATATATATATATATATATATATATATATATATACATATATATATATATATATATTTTATCAAATACTTTGAATCAGACAAATATACAAAATTCCTTTAGGAAATGCTCAGACCACACATCCTAAGTTCATGGTTCTAAAAGTGTAAATTCACTTAAAAGACTGCGTGAGAAGAAAGACACAGTATACTACCCTCATTCAGGGTTTTCTAAAGAAGTGTTCCTGGGTATTTGGCCATTGAAGCATTCGGAGAACATTACAGTCATTTTCCAAGAGGCAAGGCTACTGCTTGAGTTGGTAACACACGAGATATCATCCACCCACCAGGCGGACCTGAAGGTGCAGTGGTAACCCCAGGGAGCTGCTCAGGCTGGAAATGTGCAATTTCTGCTGAGAAAGGTTGCATGTAGTAATCAGAGCCAGCCCATGTGAGACATCATGTGGGCCGCAAACAGCAAGACAGTAGGGACAGGACTCTCCAAGTCATTTGGAGCTCCCGTCTCATCACAACTGGCCCTGGTTACTAGACATGGGGCTCCAGTTTGCCCTGTTGGGTTTCCATTTTGCCTTGGTATGATTCTATTCTACACCCCTACCCTTTCTTCCTTGTGTTTATCTTGTACCATTGTGTATTGGAAGTATGTAACATTTGATTTTTTTTATTGGTGTTCACAGCTAAGAGTTTGCTTTGAGTCCTAGAAGAGATTTTTGAACATGGATATATACAAAGTGCAATGCTGGAATTGCACTTTGTCAGATTCTGGAGATGGACTAACTAAATTATCATGGATCTTTTGGTGGACAGATATAGATTTCCATGTTTTGACCTAAAATGTCCACCCATTACTGATGTCCAGAATTGGTACTCTAGGAAGGCAGTTGAATTATGAGGGACTATTCTCGTTAGAGGATGGGTGTACTGACTGACAAGCTCATGGCTGAATGTGCCAAAAGGGGGGATTGTGCCGCCTACTTCCCACTACTCTCTCTGCTTCTCAGCTGCCATGAAGTGAGGCATACACATCCTTTTTCATTGTAATATTTCTTCTTTGGAGCAGGACAGTCACAGAGTAAATTCCGTGAAAACCATGAGCCAAAATGACCCTCCATCCTTTAAATTATAGGTGTCTGGTCTTTTGTCTAGAAATGGAAAGCTGATGAATACAATCAGCAAATTATGGTGTGTACACACAATGAGGTATCATTCAACCATACAAAGGTATGTACATGATATAATGTGGACGAACCTTCAAAGCATTACACCAAGTGCAAAACTGCAGAAGCGAAAGACCACACATCTTATACTATCATTGTCTGAACTATTCAGAACAGATATAAAAACAAGGACAAATTAAAGTCTAGGAGCTGGATTTGTAAACCAGGAGAAATTATTTAATGGCTCAATGATTTTGCTTTGAAGGGAACAATATGTTTTGAAACTCAACAGACACGTTAGTTGCATAGTTCTGAGAATATTCCAAATGCTATGGCTTGTACCTAGATGACACCCCAAAGTTTCATGCAGTCATAGGTGGGGCTATTCAGAGGGGGTAAATCTAGGGTGTGTGATGTTGGGAGCAGGGAAGCGATGCTGGAATGGTTCATGGTCTGATAGTAGGACTAAGAGAACCCCACACAATCACAATATGTGAGTGCTACTCAACTGCCTGGATAGGATATAAGGGACAGAAAGAGGGCTGCTTGTGTTTTGTGCTACTTTTCTTCTTTGATTCATGCTGCAGGATACCTGCCTTTGGAGCCAGCTGGCTATGGACTGAAACCTCTGCAAACTGTGAGCACAGTGAACCTTTCCAACTTTAGCATTGGGTGTTCAGGTACTTCACCTCAGCAATGAGAAAAGTAAGTAAGACTTCAAATGCCACTGTATTGTTCTTTAAATATTTATTACAAATTTTATTTTAATAATTTATTTTTATCTGAAAACAAGGAAAGTAAAAGACAAGAATCAAAGATGTTATTAGATTGAGGAAATGTAGGTCGAAAACATTTTCATTTGCTCTAAACATAAGAGATCTGTTGGTGTTGCATGGGATGAAGCCAGATTGCAGTGGGCTGAGAATATGTAGGAAGGAGTGGAGATGTTAAATGTTGAATGTGCTAGGACATTTGATTGTGAAGGGGAGGAGGAAGGCAAATTTCTGTTTGATCAATGTGTTCTTCAGGGAAAATATTTTTCTTAAGCTGAGGAAACTTTAATAAATTTAACTGTTCAGTGAACAGATCAGAAATTGAGAAGCAGAGTAACAGGGCTAGCTTTGTTGCTGTAGAAATAGGGGCTATATCTTGATAAGTTTAGTCGAGATAAACTGGATTTCTCATTCAAATTCTTATTTCTTAAATAAGAAATCAAACCAAAAGCCATCCTCTGAAAGGGAATGGAAGAGAGATGTGGGTGCCATTTTATGGGCCCAAAAGAGGTTTCAGATCATCCTGTTAGTAATGAGAAATGAAAATTGTCTTGAGAAAGGTGAGTTGAGGTCTCTGCATTTAGAACATGGATTTTTTTTTGTGCCACTGTATATGCCATCTTTTGAAGCTCTCATCTTCCTAGATGTGGGGCCAGGTAATATGGCTAATCCAAATAACCCTTTTGTAAAGGAGGGCAGAAGACAGCAACACCTAGAGGCAAGTCGCTCAGGCTCCTAATGACGCAGTCTTTGCCTAGCTGTCCCGAAAAGCGCAGGAATCTCAAGCTTTTGCACATTGCTCTCATTTTGCAGTTTCATGTGCATTATGCCCTTGCTTACCAATATAACAAAATGGGCTTATTGCTAGTATCTCCATTTGATGAGAAACAGAATAAAAAATCAGAGAGGTTAAAATAGGCTTTCTGATGATAAAGACTGTGTTTTGGAACATGTACATTAAGCTTTAAGATCTATGTTTCATTGAATGACTATAGTAAGAATTTACCACAATATAGGCTAAAGAAGCAGACAATACCTAGATGGCACACAAATGAGAAAATGGAGGTTCCTATGAATTCTGACAAGACAGTTAGTTGCAATATATAAAATATATATTATATCTGAAAAGAAATCAATCCTTGGTTCATAGCTCAAAATAGCATCTTTTTTCCCCTGGTGTAACGAGGGATGCACTGGTATTATATCAAGCAACATTTAGTGGCCAAAGGAAACTGAATGTAATATATTTTCTGACAATAGTGCCATGGCTTTTCTAGGTACAGTATTGATTTACTTCTTTCAAAACCAAACTGACAGCAAAAGGAGAGAGGGTCACATGATTCAAGGAGGATTCAAAAGTAGCAAACACATGCACATTGGTTTTGCTTTCATTATTCTTTATTGAGAAACAAATAGCAATGAGAGAGTTTCAAAACAAATTAATGGAACAGTGTCAATAATTAATACATTGCATATTGTTGTCTTCATAGTGGTTATTCATAGTACAAGATGCAGACATGCTACCCTGTCCACAAATGCTATCAGTACAAATCTTCTCATTGAATTAAGAGAAAGTAGCTGTATATCTATCTTCACTGTTTTGTATATACACATACAAAGTGGTCCTTCATTTGTATGCCTGTTTTTATTTAGTTTTGTCAGAGATGGGTGTTCCACTGTCATTTAAATATTGTAGGTGTGTGGATTCAGCAAAATAATCCAATATAGTTCAGTAGTGGATTATTTAGTCTGTCTTGCATTGGTTCTAAAATGTGTCACAAACAAACTAGATAATCCATTGACTGGTAAGTGAACTGATGGATTCGACACATATTACTATATAGGGAAAATATAGGATGTGGTATAGGAGCTGCTAGGTGGAAAGCCATTAGAAAAGGAATGGAAAAGACCAGATTTATAAATATATACTTAGTAAGTGCAGTGATATTTATTATTCCCTGCACCATAATCATGGGCTTTACTCTCTTATACTCAGTAGACATGCATAATTTATTTGTTAGTCATTTTTAGAATATTTATAGAGCTGTTACAGTACTTTACTTATCACTAGAGAGTAAATAAGACAGGATCTTGTATAGCTATCTCTTTTCTTCTGTGTCCCAGTGTGATTTGGGTAATATACTCAGAACCTAGGAGAAGGGAAATTATATTTTCTTTGGTTCTATTATTTTACAGAGATTATGCCCTTAAGTTTTGAATTAGTAAAACCATGAGTCCCAAGTAGCTAGCAGCTTATGCTGCACCTTTCAGAATAAGTTGGTTATGCCCAAGTTACAATATATTTCACCAAATTCCTACTCATTACGATGTATGAGAAGTGGCCTGAGGGGAGAGCAGCATGACTGCTTTAGTCCTAGCAATGATGAGATGGCAGCATGACTAATACTGAGCCTGGATTTGTGTCACACCAGCCCTACCTTCATAATTTGCTAAGCGTAGATTATTCTGTTTTGTCCAGTTCTGTATCAATGCCACAAATTCCCAAGTCATGGAAAGTGACTCTTGCAAAATTGGTATGCTTGTCTGTCTAAGATTGGAATAAAAATGCTCTTTCTACTTCTAAGCTCTTGGCATAAATGTACCCAAAATGCTAGAGTTGGTAGAGAACTATTCTATAATTTTCCCTTCATTGCATTTAAATGCTGCTATTTTTTCTCACTGGTTCTTTGACAGCCTCTGTAAGTAGAGATTCATTAGCTGACAACACTCAAAAGCAGTATTTTCAGAGTGTGCCAAATCACCTGCTTGTTCAAATGATCTTATCCTAGATTTTCTAAATCAGATACTCTAGAAACACAGCACTGAAATCTGTATCCTTAACAAGATCCCTGGTTAACTTTGTATTAAACATTAAATGTAATACTTATAAAGAAAAGTGCATTTCTCACAATAAATATTATGCTTAATTTTTGTCATCTGAATAAAATCTGGTAGGCTTAACGAAGAAACAGTATAACCAGAAACTTTTAACTAATCTTTTACACTATTCTCTTCAAGTATCATCACTATCTGCCTTTCTAAAGCTATAGATGAACTGGATCTGTTTGGTCATTTATATTAGTTGAAGCTGTCAGTACTTGCTGGTGACTATTTTCTTTTGTTTGATATCAGATTTGTAAAAATTGATTCATGTTGCTATCTGTAGTTGTAGATAACTCTTTGTTACAGGTGAATAATTATTTTGTGAATATGCCACAGATTGCAAATCCATTCAATTGTTTATAGACACTTGGTTGATTTCCAATTTGAGACATTGTATGTGGTGTCCCTAGAAGCATTCTACTGCATGTTGGGAATGTCAAGTCCAAGTCTGTACTAAGAAATATTGAGCAATTAAAGGAGCCCTTATTCAAAGCTGTTGCAGTGAAGTACAGGGTCGAGGATATAGTTCAGGAGCACAAGTGCCTATCAGGTAAGCATAAGGTCCTAAGTTTGATTCCTGGTCCAAAAAAAAAGTGCAATAAGTACAAAGCCCAGGCAGTCTACATGTACTCTGCATTAAACATGAATAGTGGGATAGCTATCAAGCAGTGGGATAGGACCTTCTTAGAAATTTGTGTATTCAAATTGGCTACATTCAATGACCTTAGTTCGGAAACAGGAACCCATTCAAATTAGCCCTTTAATCTTCAACAAAGACTGGAAAATAGATTTCCCATTCAACTGTAGATGATTGGCTCCAGATTGCTGAGGTGTCTGGTTATGGGTTGTAAAACTGACAAGAGGCTTTTAAAAATACTTCTTAAAGGATATAAAAAATTACAATTACAAATTTTCCAAATACTTCCTTGGGCAGGTCCTCTTATGTCCGGAGTCCTCACCAGGCAAAGTGAAATCAACAGCCTTGGTTAATGAATGATTAAGGAACAGTCTCATTTAGAAACTCCTCATGGTCAATGCAATCATTATATACTTCAATTATGTTCTAATACAAATAAAAATTATAAAAGGATGAATCAAGCTGAATATAACATCAAAGCTGTTGTGGTCAATAATATATTTAAGAGCAGAAGCCAAACATGGTCCTGTATTTTAATCCAGCACTCGGGATCTAGACATAGAGGTCAGTATGAAGGTCTTAGATTCAATCTCTAGCAACATACCCATACACGAAACACACACACACACACACACACACACACACACACAAACACATACACACACATGTATGCACACACACACACAGGAAATTCTTGATCAGCATTAGAGAATATGATTTCATTTTCATTCATTCAAAGATGTTATGTGAATTTACTTACATTCCTTCTACCAGTGTAGGAAAGCTCTTTTACTCCTTCCTTGTGGACATGAGCGGTCTTTCATTGTATTGTTAGGGTCGAGTCACCGTGAAGGAAGACCCCAAGAGTCAGTCTCTCATGTAAATCACAAAGGGAAAGTTTTATTATCTACGTATACGCAGGGCTGTCCAAACACACAGGTTCAGAAGCCCCGATGAACAATTGGGCTTAGATTATAAAGGTAAAAACTGCAAAATGGGGAGGGAGCAAGCGAGATTACAGAAGCAGATCACATTGGTTAGTTTAGGTTGACCTTTAAAATAATTGGTGGGTTTAAGAATATATGGCTTTTTAGTGAAACTAAGAGGGGCAGGCAAAAGGACAACTATTAGTTAACTCTGTGGTTTTGACTGTTTTCAAGACTGGCTGGGTCACAATGGCCTGTCTTAGGAGAGTGTTCCTAGGCTAGAGATTAAATGTTTTTCTAAGCTAGGCCTGAGGTCTTCATGACCCCAGCTGAGGTTTGTGCGTCCTCTTTGTTTTGGGAATATGATTTAAGCTCTATGGCCATAAGCAGACATAACATCAGGCAGTATCTGTACAAGCTGACATGGTTTGTTGATGTACTAAGGCGGCGCATACAGAACAGGATGGCGGTGCAACCTCATGTATGCTTTTAGAAATTATTCGGGCTTTACAGTATCTACCCATATCTACTTTACTAGATGAATTTTACTAGCTATGGACTTTGATTTTTGTTTTTGGCAATTCATTTCCTTGAAGTATTTTGTCAAGTTTTCTCTTACGCATTTTAATATGATGATTGATATAGAATATCACTGGAGACTATTGTATATTCCCAAATTATTTATATTAAAATACTTCACTTAATAATTGAGTTAAGTTTGATGATATCATACTGAAGAGTATTTCATTGATATTCTTGTGAGATTGTTCCTTAGATTGTTTTTTAGTTTTGTTATCAAATTTGGGTATTGATGGTAAAAATCATGTGGATATAGTCACTTATTTGCAAGCCATTGTTGAAGAGGCAACGAAGCTAATCTTGTCTGAATTACTCTACTTTTAGTGTATAGGTTACTGAGGGAACACATGTCCATTAAAGGTTTTGTTGTTGTTGTTATTCATGATTGAACTTATGGTCTCCCATCGAGCTACCTCTAGAGTCATTTTTCCTTGTTTTAATTTGAGGCAGTCTTGCTAACTGGCTTTAGGTTGAGTTGGAGTCTGTAATCCTCCTGCTTCAGCCTGAGGAGTGCTAGGGTAATCAGCACACTTAATTTGACAATATACATTGTCCACTATGCTTAATGGCAATTGTCATCTTTCCCCCTCTTTTTATTTCTGCTTCATTTGCTTTTTTTTTTTTTTTTTTTTTTTTTTTTTTTTTTTTTTTTTTTTTTTTTTTTTTTTTTTTTTTTTTTTTTTTGGTAGTTAAATGATTAATCCTCAACTTGGATTAATCAGTGGGAACACCCAGCTGATCTGAGTGAGTGTAGTTGTCCTTTTTGGAAGAGAATAGGAGGGAAGGGCTTCAGCTCCCCTTCCTTGGAAGAGCTTCATGGGTACTGCTGTCTTTCAGAAGAGTCTCGGCTGCGTCTTTTCCTCTGGCTCTTCACTCCTCATCTGCCTCTTGGATGTTGCCTCCCGGATTCCACTGCAGACCCGCAGCCTTCTGGCTCAGATCCTCTGGCCTTTGGTGCAGACACTTCAGCTGCCTGCACTGTCCTTGGGCCTTCCCGGTGCAGATCCCTTTGTCTCCTATCACTGATCCTAAGGATCTTTTCTAAATGCACATGAGCATTGTGATAGAGCCCAGGCCCTCTCCTGGGTCCTTAGAGTCTCAGTTGTGCAGTGGCTCTACTAAGCATTGACTGATACACTGTTTTTCTTCCTTCTTCTTGACTTTGCTTCTAGTTTTCATTATTATTTCTATCTTAATTCTTTTATTGATATTTACTTCTTTATATGGAACGACTTAGAGATTTTCTGTCTTATTGCAGCTATCTGATAAATAGTTATCCACTGAAGGAAGACCTGATGAATCAACTATTTTATAATTTCAAGACAGTATATTGTTTTGGAGATTTGTGATTATTTTTCCTGGTGATCTTGGCAGAGGTCTGTGGAAGGTCTTCATTATAAACTGGAAGGGGCAACGTTCAATTCTGATAGAAATTTTGAGGTTCTGATAACCCCTTCAAATAGTACTACATAGTTTTCCTAGAATGTGTGTGTAACTTCTCATAAATGGTATAAATAGAAACACTGGTGAGAAAATTTAATGCTTTAATAATATTAATTATTTAACATTTATAACAGAGGTATGATAGAAAATAATTTCTATTCATTTCTTTAGTAAATATTTGTTAATCCTTTATTTACTTGGTACGTGGCCTTTCTATGCAGGTCAGACTTGTAATGATCCTCCTGACTCAGCCTCCCTAGTGCTGGGATTAGAGGTACGCGACACCACCCCTGGTCTCCACAGCTGGTTTAGCATGCCCCAGGTCCCAAGGCCTGCTCTGCATACAGTACCAGGGATAGAACCTAGGTCTTCGTCCTTCTCAGGCAGAAGCTTAAACCACTGAGCTCTTCCCCAGCCCTGTATTCATTCTTCAGTGTAGAGAATTATTAACATATTGGCATTTTATATCATTTGGGGAGATAAAAAGCCAGAAGATATAAATCATTAAAATGGTCAGGAAAAAGACAGAATTAAGCTGTGAGGAACGCCAGTGAAGAGTAATTTATGAGACATTTGAGTATGAGGGATAAACAGAAACTCAAAATCTATAAGGACAGAAAATTATTTCCTTTGATATATGAAGATTGCTGACCACTACTGACTTCAGTAATAAGAGGTTTGCAATAGCTGCAAAAAGAGGTCAGACTGATTTGGGCTACAAAGCGAAAGGAAGTGAAGACAGAGATGAAGAGGAACAATTACAGTTTAGGAATACTTGGGCCATGGCAGAGGAGGAAAGCTGCAAAGTGGCTAAAAGCAGTGTCTGGATTGAGGGACGGGGTTTGACTTCTTTTGTTATTATTCCAGAAGGTATTTGGTCTGGCTTTTAATTCATAAAGATGAAGAGGCAATGAGGAGGGAATAAAGCTTATTAGACAGAGATGAGCTCACTGATGAAAGGAGTTACATGCACTGGGGGCAGACGCAAGAAATAATTTTAAAGCTATACAAGAATTATCAAGGCATATAAAAACCATGGTTTTCAGGTTTACCAAGCTATGGCAGAACCCAGTCTGTGCTTTCTCAAAAAACATTCTGTTTCTACTTCACTTTATTAGGGTGGTGATAGGGTCTACTCTAAGGAGCTCATTCAAGCCATTAATGAATTAAATTAGTGAAGAAAACTTCAGGGCTCTTATTTAAGTGTTCGTTTTCTTACCTTTTCTTGCAGTTTGGTCAAGGAAGCAAAAACTGAGGATTATCTGTGTAAGTTTTACAATTACTAGTAAAAGGAGAGAACTGTTCAGAAAGATTCTTTTTATGTCACCTTGAGGTTTGGCTTTGAGTGCTATTGCTTTGTGTTTGAAGCCATCTTAAATCTATGAAGTAAGAGTATAAAGATAAAACTTCAACAAGAATACACAGGGATCTTGATTTCAATCTCTGTACAGACAACCCTCCACCCGCAAATAATACTCAGAGCATAAGAATGGCCTTAGAATCCTAAAAGATACAGATGGTGAGATAGCTCAGCAGACTAAGAACCTGCTTAGTTAGGCAAGCTCAGGACCAGGTTGGGTCCTCGGCTGCTGTGCCAGCCCCGCCCCCATGTGCACTGAGCTGAAGACTGAGACCTGGTGTGCTGGCCCTGGCCTGTTATCTCAGCGCTGGGGCTGCTGAAAATAGAACAATCACTACGAGTCCGAGCTGCATAGTGCACAAAATAGAAAGAACGAATGAAAGAAAGAAAAGAAAGAAAGACCCTAAAGGTTTTCTAAATCAATGAACAGTGCCTGTGTCACGTCAGTAGTTTTCTGTTATTTGCAATCAAAGAATAAACTGACTCAAAGCATGTGAACTGTCCTTTCAACAATTATTCACTATTATATGCAGGATTGCTCACTTGATAGGTAAATATGTAACAGCAACTAATAGCTGACCTTAACCAGACAGGATGTTAATCTAGGACAAACCAGCTACACAACAAACAAGCAAATACGTAATACAGTGAGTAGTATTTCCATTTCACTTGATCATAGGGATCAACACATTTTTAAAAACTGTTTGAAAACACTCCAGCTTTCACTGTCATATTTCTATGCTAGCCAAGTATGAAACTGCACCAAAATTAGTTACTACTAGTTTCATTAGGGGATATACTTTAATTCCAGTTATTTTTTTTATTTCACTTAGATTCAATAAGCACCCATACAATACATCAATAAAATATAATTCACCCAGTTCCTTTGATGTAAGAGGTGGTCTAAAATGTTTTAAGGGCCAGCCAAATAGCTCAGTGGATTAAAGCACCCAAGAGCAGGCTCAGGGGCGGGGGTTTGATCCCTGTGCCTGCTTTTCAGGCACTGAGATGGCAATTGAGATAGTGGGTGTGGAGGCACACACCTGCAATCCCAGCTCTTGGGAGACTGTCAACAGGTGGATCACTATGAGTCTGATCTAGTCGTGAGTTGCATGCAGTACCAGGGATAGAACCTAGGTTGGAGTGAGACCCTTAGCACCCTGTAGACCCTTCCCTAAAATACAGAAAAAACATGTTTTATTTAAATTTTCAAGACGAATGGATTCTTTCTCTTTTAAAAAAAAAGTTATGATATGCTATTTTCAGCAATTTCATGAAAATTATTTTCTTCCTGATCTGTGAAATAAGTACCAGCTAAGTGGATACAAGCAGAAATAACCTACATGGCTTCCACATGCTATCTTCAAGTAGGAATTACCCCACTCTCCTGTCCTAGAGTAGGGAAAGGGGTAGGCATGCTGATGTGTTTCTGACGCACAAGGCGTTCACTGGAGCATTTTTACTTCTCTGCCTTTTCTTTCCTTTGCTGACCTCATACGATATCCAGGCATTAGAGCAGCTTCTTCTGACCTCAAATGCTGTGCCTGGAGAGATGAAAATGGGGTGTCTGTTGAAATTCTGAAAATCTGAGTATTTTCCTCAGTCGCACCATCCAAATCTGGAAAGAACAAAGTTCTACTGAACCTGTCGTGGTCGTGTTTGCCCACTCCTTCACAGAAATGGAAATTTCTGCTAGAGCTGAATGTGGTTTGGTGAGAAATATGTTCTACATTTCTAAGTGATTGATGGTTGTGGGTTCTAAACAAGGTTACTGTGTACAAGATGCTGTATTAATAACTGAAGCTCTTTGATCTCTGTGTTTTCTATTATTATTATTATTATTAATTATTATTGTTTGTATTTAGGACAGGGTGTACAGGGTCTCACTCTATAGATTGGACTCCTAGTGATCCTCTTGTTTACAGCCTCCCAAGTGCTGGGATTACAGGTGCTCACCACCACACCCAGTCTCAATTGCTGTCTCACTGTGCCCCAGGGGTGGGGCAAACTCTGTGTTTCCCACACTGCAACAGAATGAAGATAGTGAGATCTCTGGCCCATAGGGAATACTAGTGAGCAAAGAAAAGTGTAAATAAATAACTTGCATTTAATTAGGAAACTATTCATCAGAAAAAATGTGAATAAAAGGCTAATTAATTCCAGAAGAATTAGGATCACCTTCTAAGTTAACTCTTTCAAATGTTTCTGACTGCATTGTTATTTGTTGAGAATATAATGCTAAAATCCCACATGTCATACTTTTTTTTTAAAAGTGATATGAAATAGAAAAAGTTTACAGCCTTCCATATTTAGAGTCCACCTTGGAGCTCTTTGGAATAAATGATTTCGGTTAAGATTTTGACATTCACAGTTGCTTTTCATTGCTTTGTGTTTTGAAAAGCAAATCGCCATGTTTGAATACAATACATGACTATCACGACATACATACACTGCCTTAAAATGTGTCTGAACCCACATCTATAAATGAAATGCTTTAATACCATTTTTGAATTCTATTGGCAGCTATATAAAAATGGAGGTTCCTTTGCAGGGAGATCCTGACAGAGAGCAGATTCAGGAATACTAAAGCACAGCATTGCAAGGAAATTTCTCCCTTGCCTATCCGTGCTTTGAGCTCTGATTGAGATTTTTCTGGGCACGGTCGAAGATACACTGCTTCAATGTCACATGCCAATTTTAAACCAATAACAACTACCCAAGCATTACTGTCTCTTAACTGTTGTATAGTGTTTATAAAGGATTGAGAGGTGATCATACCCACTTAAGTTTTCCCCTGTTTATTTTAAATAGGAGATGGATAAAGGAGGGAAGGGAATCTTAGTGTTGCATAAATGTAACGATAAGGGAAATAACATGCACAGATTGTGACAAGCCACTTGGAAAAAAATCCAAACTAATTTTGTTCTATTTCTTCTAAGCCATCTGAGAGCCTTTCTACATTTACCCGTACAGACTACATTATACTGTGATTGAGTTTACGGAAAGATCGCGGCGCATATGTAGCTAGTAGCATAGACAGATATTTATGAAAAACTGAGTTTCTATAAAAAAATAAAAAAGAAAGTTGGTGGGTATTCTGAGGTACATTAGTTAATGTTTAAAAATGGAAACTTTAGAGATTATGCCACAAACATGCCACTGTTCCTCAAAAAGAGAGAAACAAGTTTTCCCTCGCAGGCGGCTGTTAAATGTTGGCTCGCGTGGCACAGTCCTTTATCTTTCCAGATGCATGGATCACCTCTACAATATGTCCCCTTTTGTTTGCATACTGGGATGCGGTGCCTGTCTGGGGGGTGCGGGAAATGTGTGGAGAAAAACCTGTTACTTTGTTACCCTAAGACCAGATTGTTTCAAGTCTGTGTGTGCATATTTTATTTCAGAGTCTTTCCTTAAATCTTGGCTTTCTTTCTTTCTCTTTTGCATATTTCTGCCCATCCTAAAAGAATAAACCTAGTTTTGAACCAAAAATAAATTGCATGTTATTAATAAATTAAATTTTGTAAATCCCTTCTGTTTATTCTGAAAACCGCTTGGATGAGACAGAAAATACACTGGCTATGGGTGTCCCACTTCCGGTCAATGAAGGCCTTTCTTCATCAAACTGTAGCTTCCAAAATGCACTTGCATTTGTGGGTACAAGATTAAGAGTCTCTGAATTTGTGGGTTGTGATCTGTATCGATATTTACACAAAGGCAGTTTGTGTTATTTGTAATTTGTGCATGTATGGTGTACATAAATTTACCAGGAATCTAGGCATTGCTGGAAGCATTATTTCTGTCAAATTCTTTTAAAATTGGCATCAATATCACCACTTCAGATATGGAAACAGAAACTTGGAGAAGTCAAAAGGAATTTATCCTCGCAGATAGTTCTGTTGCGTCACTTGAACACACGCAGACACCCTGGTGCAGAGGGGGCAGCCAGCCTGGGCTCCACTGGGAAGCGGAGCTGTGTTTGAATCCAGAACTGTCAGGAAAATTCATGCTCTTTAAATTGAATTAAATGGGCACTTTTACTCATCCAGCATGGAGAAGATTTTTTTTAATCACAGATAATATGTTGCATTACTTTTTCTTTCTTTTTTTTTTTTTTGCCAATTTAGACTTAGGTTAAGTTTTGTAATTAAAAAGCAGGCATGAGGGGCCGAGGATATAGCTCAGTGACATAAGCACCTGCTTGCTTGGCAAGCACAAGGTCCTGAGTTCAATCCTGGTAACACACACACAAACACACACACACACACACACACACACACACACACACACCAGGCATATTCACTACAGAAAATTTATAAGATATGTAGATATTCAAAAAAGCTCTGGCATTAAGATAAATCAGAAATTCTTGCATAATATAGGAGCAGTATTTTTGTAATTTATTGTGTTTGTGTACATGTGTTTTTTTTTAACTTTGGAATTGTATTTAGGAGCATAAGATGTTCACTTCTTAAGAGTTGAAATCATTCATGCCACTACTGTAAAGTGGAAATATTATTTCAGCACAATACTTTATCATGAGGTTGTCCTTGATTTTTTTCAGCCACTGTTTTATGGCCTGGAATTTTAAGTCCGATTTCTATTTTAGAAATATCTCTCTAAATATGTCTAACCCTCTAACAGCAATATTTGCAAGTTTCTGTTTGCATACTCACACAAGTGTTGGATTGTTACAGTTATGAAGTGATTTGCAAATTGGGTCGGCAAATGTTTTATTTTAGTTTTAACTTTTATGTCTGGGTTGACTGAATCTCTTACTCTTCCGTGTGTGGTGATGTTTATTCATTCTTTTAAGTATGTAAATTATGAGGCTACTTGCAGAGAACATTCTGTGCAGTGCAGTAGTATTTGGTTCCAGCCCACACAAACTTAACAGGTTCTCAAGCTTGATGAACAAAGGACATAACAAACAAGTGATTTTTAATTGCAAATTTTTCTGCATTATCTGAAAAAAAATCAACAGGGTGCAAATATAGGAAAGAAAACATCTCTTCTTGTAAACAAGTAATTTATATTTGAATGGTCAAAATATATGCATCTACAAAAGTTAAAATATTTTAAAGGAAACACCATGAAAGTAGCTCTCCTTAGTCTTTTCCAAAACTTATCTCCAAAGAAAATCAACATTCAGTCATTTCCTCTTTGTCATTATACAACTATTTTTTGCATGCATGTACATAAGATTTAAAAAAAAAAAGCAAGAAAAAGCTCACCACATCTCATTTTAACGTTTTCATTACAGGAGTGTTCTTTCAGCATATGTACAGATACCTCACTCTTTGCAATAACTGTATATAGTTTAGAAGGGTGTCACTATCTGATGATGTTTTTGTTTGTTTGTTTTGACAGAACTGGGGCCTGAATCAGTCCCTTGGTGCTTGCCAGGGAAGTGCTTATTCTACTAAGCCATCTCCCCAGTCCCTGTCTGATGATGTCTAACCTACCATTAAAAATATTTCCTTTGGAGACCAGGGGTGGTGGTGCATGCCTGTAATGTGGGTACTGGGGAGGCTGAAAACAGTAGAATCACTGTGAGTCCAAGTTGCATAGAGAGACCCTTTACCAACACATGAAAAAAAATTTCTTTAATGTATTTGGTTTCAATTATGCACTCATACCTTAACTCCTGTATTTATTAAATTACTTTTATTCTTTCATATTTTATATTGTTTGTAGTACTTATTGTGATAATTTATTCAGTAAGTATATCTATGGTGAATTTGCATACAATTATAGTTTATTATTGTTTATTATTAATATTTTGTTTTAAAAGTACTGTGCAGTGATGAGTAAACAGTAATGTTTTTTCCATAATTTTATTAAAGAACAAATAGCAATGACACAGTTTCAAATCAAATTAGTAGGACAGTTTCAATAATTAATATACTGCATATCGTTTTCTTAGTGGTTATTTGTTGTACAAGATGCAGACATGATATTCTATTTACAAACACTATTAGAACAGATTCCTCTGTTCATTGAATTAAGGGACTGTACCTATATATCTATCTTAACTATTTTGAATATACAGATACAAAATGGTCATTCATTTGTTTTCTCTTTTTTGTTTAGTTTTGTCATTTAAATATTAAAGGTGTGTGAATTCAGCAAAATATTCTAAATGGTCCAGTAGTCCATAATAGTATTGGGGTTTCTGTATGTCTGGCAATGTCAGAAGTTGTTGACTTGAGTCTTTTACAGCTCAGCATAATAATATGGCTTTACTTAGTAATGACATTTTTAAAAGTATGCTTAAATTTTCTCTTCTGCATCTCCATTTTTTTCTGACTATGTTGTTTTTGTTTTTATTTTAATGTATGACATATGCACATATACTTTTAGTTCATTATTGTTTATAAATGATATATTTGGTTTAACTGTAAAAATAATGATTCGTTTGTAATAGTATTATGTAATTATTATGTAATTTGTGAGTGTTTGCTGTATAATTTTGCCAGGGCTTTTTGTTCATATGTACTTATTTATTAATTTAAACATATTTTTATATATGTGATAAAATCATAATTTTTTTTAAAAAATTACGTATTTGGTTCACTGTCTCCCTATGCAGGTTGGACTTGTAGTGATCCTCCTGTTTTCAGCCTTCCCAGTGCTCAGATTGCAGGCATGTACCCCCCCACCGATCTTCAGTGGCTGGCTCTTCGTGAGGCTGGCATGGCATGCATACAGGGAATCAAAACCTGTTTGTTGTGCTTGCCAGGCAGGCACTTAGACCACTGAGCCACCTCCTCGGCCCTATAATTTTTGATATATGTATACATTATCTTACATAAAATATTATAATTTTTATGGTGAAAATAATAGCTATCTGATAACCTTGTTAAGTATACAATGTTTACTATAATGCTCATGTTGTAGAACACATCTCTCGTTTCCCTAGTATAACTGAAATTTTGTGCCTTTTGACTGACATCTTATCAGTCTTCTCGTGACTATGGTCACCACCCATAACACAGTGTTTCTGAGTTTGACTTGTTAGATTAAACATATGAGTCAGATAACGACATTAGTCTTTCTGAGCTGAGTTTATGTCAGTTAATACAGGGGCCTCTAGGATCACTGAAGATATTATACATGACAAAATTTTCTTCTTTTGGTTAAACCTGTAGAATATCCATTGTGAATGCACTACACTATCTAAGCACTTGGGTTGGTCTGTCTTGACTATTGTGCCTCATGCTATAATCAACATGGGAGTTGTGTCTATCCCCAGAATCAGAATTTTTGGATCATATAGTATTTCTGTTTTTACCTTTTGAAGGAAACTATGCATTTTTCCATTATAGCTATGCCAATCTATATTCCCAAGTCAGGATTTCACTTATCCATGTCCTTGCCAACTTTTGTTATCTTTTGACCTTTGACAGCAACCATTCTAACAGGTATGTGGTGGTATCATCATAGTTTCTATTTACATTTCCCTAACAATAACATTATTGTGTGTGTGTGTCTGTGTGTGTGTGTGTGTGTGTGTATTTGGTACAGGGTCTCACTACAAAGCACAGACTCATAGTGATCCCCTGTTTTCAGTCTCCCTATTGCTGGGATTACAGGTGTGCACCACCACACCTGATCTTAGCGGCTGGCCCTGTATGCCTGGGCGCTGGCTGACATGGCCTGTGATCCTAGGGATTGAGCACTGGTCCTGCACTTGCCTAAGCAGGCACTTAGTTGTCTGAGCTATCTCACTGGTCATAACATTGAGCATTTTTGAAAAGTAAACCTACTGGTCATTTGACTGTTTTTGGAGAAGTGACTATTCAGATCCTTTGTCATCTTTTAAACTAGTTGTTGTTACTG
Source organism: Ctenomys sociabilis (assembly GCA_004027165.1). Classification (NCBI taxonomy): domain Eukaryota; kingdom Metazoa; phylum Chordata; class Mammalia; order Rodentia; family Ctenomyidae; genus Ctenomys; species Ctenomys sociabilis. The sequence goes on from PVKA01011254.1 coordinate 46,418, forward strand.
TTCAATTCATTGGGTCCCTTATATACTGTGCATATTAAGTGTTTATGACAGGTTTGGCCCTGTAATTTTTTTTCTGGGGGGTAGAACCAGGGATTGAACTCACTTCCTTGCTCTTGCCAGGCAAGCATTTATTCTACTAAGTTATCTCCCTGGCCCTTATGAAAGTTTTGATATAAAAATATATTTTGCAGGGGCTGGCTCAGTGGAATAAGTGCTTCCCTGGCAAGCACAAGGGCCTGAGTTCAATCCCCAGTTACACACACATACATACACACACACACACACACACACACACACTATATAAATCTATCTATCTATCTATCTATCTATCTATCTATCTATCTATCTATCTATCTATCTATCTATCTATCTATATTGCCATCCTGTACATAGCCTCTTAGCTCTGTTGATAATTCCTTTTGCTGTATAGAATTTTATTAACTGAGTGCATAAAACATACATTTTGCTTTTGTGGCCTGTGCTTTTGAGATTAAAAACAAAAAACATTGGCCAGACAAATAACATAGGACCTTTTCCTATGTGTTGTATAGTTTTGCTTCTTACATCTAAATTTTGAATCTATTTTGAATGCATTTTGGATTTGATGTCTGTTCAGGGTCTGAATATTTTATATGTGGATATCTAGCTTTTCTAATGCCATTTATTGAAGAAAATATCCTATCCCAAATATGTATTCTTGTCATTTTTCAAAAAACAAATCAATGACTTATAAGTGTGTGAGTTAATGTTTAATCTTATGATGCTGTTTCATTGATTCATGTATCTCAGCTTGTGTCAGTACTATGCTATTTTTATTATATATCTTTGTAGTGGATTTTGAAATCAAAACTGTAAAGCATGAATGAACATTTTATCTTCCTTAGGCCTCATTTAATGAAGGTGAATTGTCTTAGGTCACAGAAAAAATAGTAACATGTCAGCTTCTTTCATTAATACCTTAATTTATTAAATTACTTTATGAAATAATCCAACAAGTCCAGTTTAATAAGCAAGAAAATTTGCATGTCCAATAAATTCCAGTAGCTCAGTGGATTAGAGTGCCTGCTTAGGCAGACGAAGAGATTACAGTTCAATCTCTGGCATGCAGTATTGGCCCCACCCCTGTGATGCACTGAGACAGTAATTGAGACTGGGCATGGTGGTGCATGCCTATAATCCCAGCTCTTGGAAGGCTGAACACAGGTGTATTACTATGAGTCCAATCCCACAGAACCTGTACTAAAACACAAAACACAACAATAAATGGTGATCTTCACAGGCACACATGCAGGTAGATTGAAATAATAATAGCTGCATTTTACACTTCAAGTTGCACAAGCTCATTTAGCATCTGACCCATGTAGGCTCTGCTTAGATTGAGGGAGAGGTAGTGATGCCTTACAGGGTCTTTTGCACATTGCTGTTGCTGTCTGTGTGCTCTGTGCTCAAGTACCAGGCAAATAAATTGTGAAAATCATTTGTAAATACAACATAAAAGTGTCACATTGAATTTTAGTCAAGATGTCATCAAATCCATAAATCAGATCACCTAATCGAGATCATGTAGATTTCCCCTTTCTAATATCTATGGCTATTATTTCCTTTTCTTACCTAATTGGTCTGATTCAGGATTTGTAGTAGTATCGTGTGAATGGGTGTTGATTACATTGAAGACCTTTTCTGATTTTATGAGTAGATCATATGTTTTGTACTTTCTTCACCTATTCAGTGTATCATAGAAAAACTGGAATAAAGAGTTTATCAATAAACTTGACCATTGGACCCTGCCTGAGTTACAGATCTGAAATGTTTGGCCTGCATCTGAATGCACTTCCCAATCCTTAAAGATCCGAAGCACATCTGGCCTGGTTCTTGGTTTCCTCTCTGCTTACATATTTTCTTCGTTTCCATGGCAACAGGATTCTTCTCTGTAATTAGTTCTGTTTTCCCCTTTTGTTACAACATCTTTACAAGGGTGGGGAAGGATTGAAGGAGGGACAACATCTTAATATGGGTGGGGAAGGATTGAAGGAGTGATAAATTCTTAACAAAGGTGGGGAAGGAGTGGTGGAGTCCTAACATCTTAACACAAGTGGATTAAAGGCTAAGCTAGAGCCTCTTTTGTAGGATAAAATTTATCCATTGAGAGAGCCACCATACCCTCCAGTGTAAAAATGCCACTTCTTTCATCCATTCTTCAGTTGATGGACATTTGGATTGTTTCCAAGTTTTAACTACAGCGTACGTGCTGTTATAAACATGGGTGCATATATGTCACTAATGGTATGTTTTAGTTCTTCTGGAAAACACCCCAGAAAGGGAACAGCTGGGTCAAATGGGAGTTCTAATCCTAGATCTTGAGGAATCTCCACACTGATTTTACAGTGGTTGCACCAGTCTATACACCAACAGTAGAGAAGGGTTCCTTTTCCCCCCGTAGTCCCTTTCAGTATTTGTTATTAGTTGACTTCTTGATAATAGATATTCTTTATAGGGTGAGATAGAATCTCAGCATTGTTTTAATTTGTATTTCTCAAATGACCAATGATGTCAAACATTTTTTCACCTACTTATTTTTCCTTTGTATTTCTTCATTTGAGTTTATATTCATCTCAGATGGCCATTTTTGGATTTTGTTTTTGAATTTTGGGAGCCTGATTTTTTAAAAATTCTTTATATATTCTAGATATAAGTCCTTTGTCTGAGGGACAGTCCACTAAAAATTATTTCCAAATCTTGGGTTTTGTTTTCACTCTGTTATCAATTTCTTTTGACATGCAGAAACTCTTCAAAAACATAACAGTTGTTGATTTTTTTGTAGTACTTCCTATGCTGCTTTGTTTTTGTTTATGAGCTCTCTGTCTGTCCCTATGGCCTCAAGATTTTTATCTATTCTCTCTTCTAGAATTTGCTGTTTCTGTTTTAACATTTAAATCTTTGATCCAATTTAGCAGTAGTTACTGCATGATGATTGACACAGGTCTAATTTTAGCTTTAGCATATGGAAACCCAGTTCTTTCAGTACCATTTATTAAAAAGGCTTTCTTTCTTTCAGTAAATATGTTCAGCTCCTTTGTTATAGATAACATGGCTGAATGGATTTACAGTTGTGCTTACAAATTCTAATCTGTTCCCATGAACTTCAGGTATGCTTTTTGCCAGTACTATGCTAATTTTATCATAGTAGGTTTGTAGTGTACTTTCAAGTCAGGGATTATGATGCCCTCCCCTTTCCTTTGTTGCCCAGGGTTGCTTTTGGTATTCTTGGTCTATTCTGGTTCCAGATGAATTCTAGGAAAAAAGTTCTCTAGATCTGTGAGGTATTCCAATGGTACTTAACTGAAATTACATTGAACCTATATAACAATTGATTTTGGTATTCTTAATTTTTTTTTATATGTTTAGGACAGGGTCTACAGAGTCTAAAGGGGTTTCACAATGTGGATTGAACTCTTAATGATTCTCCTTTTTCAGCCTCCTAAGTGCTGGATATACAGGCATGTACCACCACAGCCAGTCTCAATTGCCACTTTAGCGTGCCCAGTGGGCAGGGCTAGCATGGCACACCAGCCACTGCCCTCTGCTTAAGCAGGTGCTTTAGTCCACTGAGCTATAAGGCTGGTTCTTTAAATTACTTTAAGACTTTTTAGTGGTCAAACATCTGATCTACATCAGTGAATGGTCTATATATGTTTGAAAGTCTGAATATTCCTGTTGGAGAGAATATTCTGTGAATATCTGTGCTAGTTTTTGTTGATCAAAAATGTAACTCAGTGCTAGTGTTCATTTATTGATTTTCTGTCTAGATGATCTGTCTGTATCATCCAGATAATGAAATTCCAGAAAATGGAATTATAATCACATCGCAGTCTTTTATTCTACACCAAATACGTTCTCTAGTAAACACTTGATTATGTCTTCTTAATGAATTCCTTTATTGTGATATTATATCATCTTTGTCTTATTTTACTGGTTATATATAAAATAGACCTGATTAAATACAATCTTAACTACCCCTTCTCTTTTATGGTGAATGCTTGAATAGATTACATTTTTCAATTTCAAGCTACGTATATACTTAAAAAGGAAGTGAGTTTCTTATTGGCAACATTAGTTGAATTTATAAAAGTTCTTTAAAATTTATTATGTAATTCTATATGATTTAATTGGTCACTTAACTCCATTTATATTCAAGAAAACTATTATTGGGAAAAGTATTCATTATATTAATTATTTTCCATTTTTAGCTCTTTTGTTTATCTGCTATAGGTGTTTGCTTTGTGGTTAAGGTCAAGCTTACTAAAATATCTAGTATTTACAAAAGATTATTATAGTCCGGTAATAGATTATTTTTTTGGGAAAAGTTTTCAATTATCAATAATCATGCTTAGGATAAACCTCATTGGCTACAATACTGGTACTGCATAAAGCTGCAAATTATCTTTCCGTATTTCTGAAAGGCAAGTTTGTGCAATGCAGTCCTATTTGGTATTTAGTCTTCCCACTTTACTCTGTGCTAGATATAGCCTTCTTCATTTTGGCAAAATTATCCATACATTTGTGTGTATCCATGGCATCCATTCACTCATTGGATAGTTTACTTATTAGAATTAAGTCTCTGCCTAGTAGGTTCCACACTTATCTTCTGTGTCTAATTTTCCTGACAGCTTTATATCTTGACAACCAATTTTGTTCTTGGCTTTTTACTCATGTTTCATAATGCAAGCCAGACAGGGTGATGCAAATCTATAATCCCAGCACTTGGGAGGCTAACACAGGAGGATCACTGTGAGTTTAAGGCCAGCTAGGATTACACAGCAAATTCAAGGCCAGACTGGATCATATACCAAGAACCTGTCTCAAAAGAAAACAAAACAAACCCTAAATATCATTAATGCATTAAGTAAGAGTAGATGATGAAGTACACACAGTTTACAGCTAATTAATCTTATGATATACAACCCAAAAATTCTTCTATTATCTGTTTAATTTTATTGGGATTTAGGCAATATACTAAGTACATAAATTAGGTTTTTAATGTTATTTTGGATAGTGCACCAGACGTGTGAAATTCTGAAATTCACACGTGGTGGCCTGATGTTGTTATGTTTAGCATGTCCTGAGTGCTACATTTGTTTTGCACAGTGCATGTCTTCTGTAACTACCTGTAGGCCTGGGTTTGCCACATGTTTCCTGGCTCTCCATGCTCATTTCTTCTAACAAAATAATCTACTCTTTCATGCTATTATATTCAGAGTTTTACAAGGGACAAGATTTAATGCAGGACATATAATCTTTATAGAATTATTTGATTTTATTATTTATTTATTTATTTATTTATTTTTGAGGTACTGGGGATCGACCTTGAGCTTTTCAGGCAGGTGCTTACACCACTGGGCTATTTTCCTGTCCCTTATGACATTAGTTTATAATACTCACCCAAAGAGTCAAAACCAGACAAGTGCACTAGATCTACCCATGCACTAAAGACCCAATGAATCCAGCAAAAATCCTGGATCTCATAAAAATGATCTACACAAGTCCACCTGGGGACCAGGAACCCAGGAAAATGTCTTGTGTAATAAGGGATCCACACTAGGAAGGTCTACATGTTAATGGTGGAAGGTAGAAAATCTGTGCCAACCAAATAAAGGATCTTTGTAACCAGGCTGAGGAATTTTTCACTGGAGTGAAGAGACAAAGTTCCAGGTAAGAAACCCACACTCCCCCCAAAATCCGCAGCCATCCCCAATGACACTGAGACCTGAGCTCCTCCGACTACAGCAGCTGAGTTCGTACAACGAAATCCATCATAACATGCTTCTCCTGGAGAATCAACAGCACACTCTTTCCTCACCAGTCTTCTTTCTATCTTCAGTAATTGTCAGGTATACCTTCCATACCCAGCACCACACTGATTCAGTTTAGCTGGGTGTTACAAGTTGACCATTAGTCATTATACCATACATGCTGAGACTTTTCCTTATTCTTTTGTTACAGCTCAATTTTTTTTCATGTATTTGTTACAGGGTCTTACTATGCAAATCAGACTAGTAACGATCCTCTTGTTTTAAGGCTCCCCAGTGCTGAAATTATAGGCACTCACCACCACTTACAGTTACTGTCAATGGCTCAAAGTGCCTGGGGAGGTGAGGAGCAGGCATGACATTCACTATTAGCTCAATTTTAGAAAGATTCTTTGATCTGTTTTTAGGGTAGAGCATGTTTAGTGTTTGTATTTCTCGCTCCTTGTATCATTAGAGGATAAGCCTCTTGAGCTCCACATATGCTCTTATCCTATGTTTAGATAAATGGAATTTCTTGTCCATTTCCATGGGTAGAAATCCTCTACTTTGGTCACGGCTGCATACTTGAGTGGATTTCCTACACACAGACCACTACCTCTAATGGACTCTGCTTCCATCACTCTCATTAGTGCAACAGATTTTTGCTTAGTGGCATAGCTTGCTACTTCTCTCTAAGTAGCCTAAGGTTCTCAATCCTTTTGAAGTTATTCACGGAAGCAGATAGCTTTTCATGCCTGTGTGACACAAAAAGCTCTCTCATAGTCCCTGCTCTACCACTTTCTTTCTCATTACTACCAATAGAGGCTCAAGGAAAGTTTTCTTTTTCTTGTGACATAGACTTCCAAGAATTCCAAAATATCATCTTTGTTAACATTTAAGAAATCATTATCAATTTGTTATTTTCTTTATCTACATTTATGTCAGTTATAACTGTCTCCTGAACAATGAAAAACATAAAACTTTTCATGTTTAGGTTTTGCTTGTCCTTTGATTTAGTTACATTAAATTCATCTGTCACTCAAAATTCTAATACAAATCAAGGAAAATACAATTGTGTGGATTATTTATTTTTATAAGGCCAAAAGCAAAGGTCTTTTGACTTCAACTTAAGACAAAGTGGAAACTGTCATTTTTATGACATTTATTTCCTATATTTTTTGAGCTTCACTGCTCAAAGTTTTGTATCCCAGTGATGACTTTCTATTTGAATATTAGGAAAATACCTTGGGTTCTTATTTTTAAAATTATTTCAACATAAAGCTATAGAATTTTTATAGTTCTGTGACAAGTGGCTGGTAAGGTCCATTCCAACTGCTATATGTGTTTTATATTTCATATTTTCTAAATTATATTTTAAATAGAAATTATGTTATTATCTGCATAATAATTATTCATTTGATAAGATGAGATATTATTTGATAAACTATTTTCATGAAAAATTTTAGGGCTACATTTGATGATAGAGTTATTCCTAGTATGACCAAAATTACTGATGGTAGAAAATTGCATGTGGATGAATTAGTAAACTTATAGGCTACTCATAGCTTTCCACTGTTTCCTTTAATCATATTATTCCAAATATATAAAATCAATATGTGTATTTTCTTTAATTCTTCAGGGAGGAAATAGATCCAGTCAGATTTTGAATGTTCCTATTGCTCAACACCTCAGTTACTGTTTCTTTCCTCTTAAATTTGTTATGTAATTCAAAGGCCCTACAATTCCAGTTTCCTTGGGCAGGAGAAATGGATGTCTCAGCTTCAGAAAACAGAGAGGTGGTGAAAGAGGAGAGGGATACAGAGAGCAAATAATGAATGGTACTGTGCGTAGTCACTGTCCTTACTTAAATAATCTTTTCTAGTGATCTCCATATAGCCAATCTAGTTGCAAGTACACCTAATATTTAACCATCCAAATCTCATGAAGAATAATTTCTTCGTAGGGTAGAATTTTGAATTTTATCTCATGGTGATGATAAACAATTAAACTTTTTAAACTAGAAAGAGAATAATGATCAGATTAAAGTGCTAAGATAATTTACCTTGTGTGGACAATGTCTTCATTGGAAACCATAACAATGCAAACTTGTACAAGATTCAGCAGCTTATTCTGTGGTTCAGAAAAATTAAAAATTATGATTAAGACTAAAGTGGAAATTGCGAGAGGTAAACATTTTTAGCAAAATGATTCCTTTTGATTTGTCTTGTTATAAATTGAATACATGTTTTTTATTATTTTCATTTATTTATAAGCTCATTTAATATTTTAAAATGTCTAAGCTATGTTTTTGTAGATTTTCTTTCAACTTTTGCTGTTTATCATTGTTTTTCACTCATAGTATTTCTCATACTGTTGCCAAATCAACATTCTTTTTTCCTCAGTGTTAACATTTATTGTTCACTAACTGTACCACTGTCCATGTAATCTGTTGTATACTTAATATACATCAACATGCTTAAAAGTACAGTAGCATAATTGTATATCACATAATTACTTTGTATCAAAGTGAAATATAAAAAAATAACCAATACATATGTTGTGGAATTGTGCTCTTACCTTGGAATTTCAGTATAAGGAAAACAAAACAAAATGAAATTAAAAAAAAAAAAAAACAGAGAATGGTTCCTTTTTGTCCAAGATTTTTGATTGATGTAGAATCTTACCTTAATATTTTGGTTTTTACTTTGGTGAGAAGAATAAAAAAATAATTGTGGAGGCCTAATTTTACTGAATTGTGTGTAACACAGACACAGTATCCTAGATTTTCAAATACATGTATTTGAAAATGTGAATTTTGTTGATGAACACTAGATGACAAAAATAAGTAAAAATCTCATTTTATATTACATGGGTGTTTCTGGTACCTGAATACTCACAAATTAAAGGTTACTCTGATCATCAGTATGATGACCTTTAGGGAGAACTGAAAAGACTCATCTTTCCATTAAGAATTTCACTTTGCAAATCTGAGATGAATGGCCTAAATTCAGACTCAAAAACTCTTATACTTGGAAGGAAGCAAATCCATTTCAGATATTAACAGTGGCATTCTTTGAAAGCGACAAAATGAGGCTAGGTATTATTAGTGCATCAAATGTGCCTGGACATTTCTATCTTGAGGGAATGATGGATACCAGCATCTGTAGGTTATATAGAATGATGCTACTTCTCCCCAAGATTTTTCTTTGTGCTCACTAATAGGAAGACTCTCCATCTTCTTTGAGTTGGAGGATTGTTTGAAGGAACATTTCTATATTATTCTCCATTTCAAGCTATTTACCTCCTCAAGGAAAGAGTAACTAATCTATTGATTAAAAAGCTTTTCATACTTTGGCATATGGGACTCAGTAAGCAGATTTATGCACTCATCTTGTATTATCTGTATCAATAACAGAAAAGAAAAGTTGCCATCCAGGAAAAGATACTACTGTATAGAAGAAAATGTGCACCAGTAATTTCTTTCCCTACTTGGGCATTGAATGGCATCAATGAATGTCACTAAGCCTAAGGATACTTTCTTTTCTTTTACAAAGCACCTGAAATTATGCCTTTGTAAGTAGTTGTTTTGCAAATAAAACTTCCTTAAAGGACCATATTCTGAATGGACATGCTAAAACAGGATTTCCTCATAGCCAACATCTTCATGGAAAGAAGAAAAGATGACTGGTCTTCTGAATGGAATCTGTCAACATTAGCATTCTCTTTTGTTTACCAGCACAGAAGATTTGAACTTTGTTTGATGATAAAAACTATGCTATAGGTACTTTTAATTTAAAAAAAATATATATATATCTACAATGAGTTTTCCCCCTCTTGAAGCTGAACTCAAATATTAAGTTAAAATAGAAAGTACTTATCAAGTAGAGCTATATTTCCCACATTTTCTTTTGGTAATAAACTTTACTATCCAAGTCAAAGTAAGATAGTAAAGGACTAGGACTAAAGGCTAGAATCATAAGGTTGGGTAAAAGCCTATTAATGGCAAGAAAAGTTTCCAGTTCTTCAAAGGAAATACACTCTACAAGATCTCTGCAGGAAAATAAAAAAAATTTCCTCATTGATAGGGAATCACAGACATCAATCCTTTTGTCCTCTTCTCATAATACAGTATCTGCTTTCACCTCCTTGCTGCTTCAAACTTGTGGCTATATGTGGCTTTTCTTTCATGCTTGGATCCCAACTGAAGCTCAGGACATTTTCCCTATTCCTCACGTGTAACTGAGACTAGCTTTGTCCACCCCAACCCTAGACAATTATAAGAAATGGAATCAAAATAATAGCATGTATCTTATTAATTACTGGTCTCAGTATTTTTTTAAATCTCATTTTAAATTTTGAGGAAGCTCGCAGATAAATAGTTACTAACATGTCAACATGGGGAAGAGTCTCTGCTGCCTTTAAATGATGAGATGATTCTCAACCATGTCTAGGAATTTCAAAATCTACACCCTGAAAAAGCTATCTTCGATAGATGAAGGTATTTCTTATGTCTAGATGAAGGATTTCCTCCTGCACAGTACAGGTGCTCAAAAAGAGGAACCCGCTTCCAGCTTATGCATCAAGATGTTTCGTTCAATAGACTCTAACTTAAATTTTCTCAGTCATACAACCATCAACATTACTATTTTCTCAACCTCGTTCCTTTTGCTATGAAAGTTGCCTCTGTGTTTAGCTGTTCCACTTCACAGTAACACTAAGTACTTAGTTCTTGAGTCATTTAATTAAAAACACAAAAAATGCTTCCCCCAAGACACCCTACACGAACTCTGTCTCTCGCCTTGTACTAAGAAAAGAATAAAGATTTTATGTATCACTCTCTGGCCCTTTTATTCATAAAGGTGCCAGGCTCACCATGCTTTATCCATCAGACCATGTTTACTAAGGGTTGATAGTATATGATAAATGCAAAAAAAGAGCTTTACCACTGATAAAAGAAAAATAAGAGACACAAATGTTATGTTTCTATACCCATAATGAAACACTGCTGGACAGAAATTAAAAATTATCTGTCTTGGATTTCTTTACTACATACTAGCTTTGGTTTCTTCCATTAAAAAAACCTCCATCCTGTTGTTCTCTGTGATGCTTGGTCCTGTAGAAAGGTCTTTACTTTTCATTCAACTTTGTATCTTTCTTACATAGATCTTAACTATATGTCCAGCTTTGCAACTCACTTAATTCTGTGAAGTTATAAAATTCAAGAGTAGTTTCAGGTTAGAACTAATAACACTGTTTTGAAGATACATTTGCTTGGTTCTTCAACTATAGCATTTTTTAAAAAAGACTTATTTTTGTTTAATATAAGTCCAATATTTTCTTTTTAATCATTTGATTGTTTGTTTGTTTGATACAGGGTCTCACCATTCAGTTCAGACTCATAATGATCATCCTGTATGAGCTCCCCAGTGGTGGGATTATAGGCATGCACTAAAACTCTAGGTGTTTTAGGACATGTCATACTGGGCATTGAACTTGGGTCCTTGCCTTTGCCAGTCAGGAACTTAGACATTGAGCTATCTCTCTAGACCCAAGTCTAATACTTTGTGTGCCAAAATTACCTTTCAATCATACTTCTTAATATTAAATACTAAATTTTCACCAGGATAATCCACCTTTGCTTTCACTATAATGATTATGACTATGATAAAACAGGGTAATGGTATAAGATTTTTCTTTAAGAGGTCATTAAAGAGATGCCAAATATCTGAATTATTTTTTTCTAATTTGTGAGTTAAATAAACAATTAACTGTTCCAACCCAGCCTATTAATAGCTTCTAGGTGGTCTAGTTGAAACACAATTCAAACAAAATATCTCTTCAAGAATTATATTCTATCCTACCTCTAGCTTAAACTTTCATCAATTTCTGACTGAGTTCATTGCTTTCTTACACCTTTCCAAAAGCATTAAGAAATGTGTAATAGATTGCAATATGTAGTTTTCATTTTCAAGCCCCATGGTTGCTTCTTCTGATAAATAACTTACTTTCTAAGTAATTGCAAGAGTTATAAGAAATTGTTATTACCTAATGACACTCATAGTGTTTAAATATGCAATATCTGTGCTCTTTTTCATTTCTTCTGTCTTTTTGAGACAGGGTCTCACTATGCAGTTCAGGCTGGCCTTGTACTCATTTTGTGCCTTGGGAGTGCTGGCATTACAGGTGTGTGCCAGCATGCCTAGTTAGTATCTGCTTTCTTAAAGTCTCTGTACAAATGGTGCATATTTTAGTTTTTTAATGACAAAATTGTATTTTCATTTTTATTTTGTGACTAGTTACTTAGTGGGCTAAGCTACCATTGATAGTGGGATCCTCAGGTTCTGTGGTTTTAATAAATCAGCAGTTATTACTTTCTCTTTCCAGACGCAGTCCACAGTGGCTGGCTGGGTCTGGTGTAGACAGTCATAAGGAAGGCTGGCTTCTCACTCTTCATCTCTGTCCTCAGTGTGTGTGTTTTTGTGGTATTTGAGGGCAAACCACTAAAAACTGTTAGCAATTGAATCCTGGATTGTTCTAGTGGAATTCCTAATCATATACCTGAATTTCTCATCATTATAATTTAAAATAAATTTAAATATGAGTAAAGTATCAGTAAAACTTATAAAATAAGATATACATGAAAAAGAAATACATTTGCCTAACAAACTTCAACAGATAAAAATTCATGATATAATTAAGCAAATACAATGTCACGGACATATTTTATTCATAGTATAGAATAACATGACTCCAACATTAATTGAGACCACTTAACAGCTTGATGAAATACTGTTCTTCCTTATCGTTTGCATTAATAATGACAACTAGGTATTTTTATTTACTTAATCATACTATATAGTGAGTAATACCTATTATCAAGATTTGTTGTATGTGACAGATTTTACTAGGTGATTTTAGGCCCACAAATCTATGTAAAATGTCCAGTATATTGTTCAAAGCATGATGTAGTGGAGTACATATAATAATAAAAGAAATTCTTAGTTCTATATGTTAAATAAGTCATTACATATGCTTCATGTAGTATTTGGCAAATCAATTTTTAAAAACAGAGCAAACTTTTAAAATTCCCCAGAGAGGTGTGGGGAGATAGCTTAGCAATCTAAGAACCTGCCTGGTAAGCACAAGGACCCAGGCTCTATCCCTAGTACCACATACTGAGCTGGCCACTGAAACTGGGCATCATGGTGCATGACTAATCTCAGCACTGGAGGGGCCAAGATAGTGAGATCACTAGGAGTCCAAGCTGTGTAGTGAGACCCTGTACCAAAGAAGAGAGAGAGAGAGAGAGAGAGAGAGAGAGAGAGAGAGAGAGGCAGAGAAAGCAAGTTCCCTTACGGATCTCAGACTTCATAAATTGTATCAATTGAATAAAAACATTGAATAATAGGAACAATTTGATAAATGCAATTACAAATAATGAGTGCTTACATTTAGAGAGACAAAAATGTTTCAGACAGAAAATAATCCATTGAAATAATATTGTGAGAGAAGTGAAAGTGAGCAAAAAATAGTTAAGAAGTTAAAAAGTTTAGAAATCAGACCGTGAAATATTGAAGCTATCATTTTAAAATTTTTTGAAACTTCTTCTTTGGTTGTGACACAATTTGCACTAGGAATAGCATTCTCAGAAGCAGGATGGAGAATAAATATTGATGTCGTACATGGTAGGCTCTTAAGACACCTTCAAAATAAGGAAAGTGAAAATAAATAATGAAAATGTTCCTAGGTTTTGAGTCTCAACCGAAGTGATGTGATAAACTTGGATAAAAAGAGCAGAAGCAAGCTTTAGGGCCAGGAGGCTTACATGGCTAAGCCTTTCTAGTGGGCTGTCTTTGCTCAGATGTTCAGCCTGCAATTAAGGTCCCAGTAGATGGCTCTTGAGAAAGTGTTGGAATGAAGAATGTAAGTTCGTGAAGAAAGTTATGGATGTAAATGGGCTCTTCAGAGCCAAAATGGAAAGCTATCATTGTTCAACAAATTAGTGCTTCACTATGGGACAGCATGCGAGATGGAAGTAAAGACAAATGTCCACAAAGTAGGCATCTTTCTTTCCTAATGATATAGGAGCACAGTAAGGTCAACAGAGAGAGGCAAAGGATCATATCTATTTTCAACATTATAAACTATTGTAACTTCCATCAAATTCTTAGGGTATGTATTACCATTAATTATGGAGGTTGACCTTGGCACTTGAAGAAGGTTTTTCTTAAAAGGAACTTGGATATTAAGGATCTATTCTGGATAGTAAGAATTGTTGGATGAAAGAGCTTGACCAAGCAAAATATGGTTATTAACAAAGCATAAAGGTTCATGATATTTCCTCTTTCATTAATTCTGTACATATTTATATATTTAGTGATATGTTCTGCCCCAATCAAATATCTCCAAAACGTTTGTGCTGTGAAGAAACAGCTCAACACTCTGACTCCTTAGGGAACCATATAGGAAGTAGGGAAATAAAGAGTTTAAGCAAAATAGCTTAAGTGGAAAATCCGTGGAAATGACATATTCCAAGAGCCTTAGAAAGTATGCAGGTGTAACCTTGGGATTCTAAAAAACAACGAAAGCATGTATAGTTGTGTGCATGGCCTGGACTCATGTGTGCTCAGAGAGGAATTGGAGCCCTGAGACTCCTTTCACCACTGGCTAACCTTTAGTGTCTGCTCATGAAAGAAAGGAAAACTAATGCCAAACCGAGTGACAAATGTGCATCCAACACACACATACGCACACATGAGATCACAGATAATGTTGGTACCAACTGGAAGGTTTACTTCCAAGTATTTAAGGAAACCTCTGCCCAGTCATGAAGTTAACTGAACATAGATCCCACAGGCATAAACAGACTAGTCCGTGAAAATTACCTAAATGCAGGAAAAAAAATTTTTGCATTAGTTTGTGTTTTTCCCTGCAATATCCTAAGTATATCCCACATATTTCATTTTTATGTATTATTCTGCTCCTTATTTCATGTTAAAACATTTCCTTAGATATCCCATAATCCATGGATGTCTATCTATAATTAAGGTTAAGACCCTGAAAATCTGATTAGAACTTCTGATACCCTCTTCACAATGAGGTCTGTGCCATGAAGAAAGTTCACTGATGACTGAAGGAGAATCTCAGGCATCCAGAGTTTACTGAACCAGGCTACCAAAGGTGTTTTTACCAAGAGTATAATAGAGACTCTTGGAGAAGGTATTTTAGAATGGAAAATGCAATAGGGAGTGAAACACTGTGAGGAGGTCAGTAGATTTAATGATGAACAGCCTGCAGGTGAGGTATTTCTGGCATTTCCACAGTACTACAGGTTGTATACAGGTCAGATGGCTAGTGAAGGGTTGGGGGTGAAGACTGTTTTTCAG
>PVKA01011255.1:0-27928 GCA_004027165.1 Ctenomys sociabilis
TTGTTTCTGATGAGGTCAGTGAAATCCCCTCAGGGTTTATCTTATAATCCTGTACCTTATTCTGTAGATCCTTTGTCTGTGTCATCTATGTGGATGAGTCACGGCCAATGTTTGACCAGTTTGCTCTTTGTGAGAGCCTTAGAGAAAGTCTTCTCTCCATGTGACTCTCCCCAGGCACACTATAGAACTTCAATCTCTTTCCTCTGTGGCTCCATAATCTCCTTGTTCAGAAAATTTGGGGCTCAACTGAGTTTCATGATGTTCTCCTATGTCCTGAGTCTTTGCTGACTTTGAAAGGTAGGGCCAAAATGTTGGCTGGCCTTGTGGCTCTTCTATTTCTCCAATTCTGATCTGTGAACTTAGGTTGTTAAGCATCCAGAAGAAAAGCTGATTAGTATCCTGCAACATATGCCATTCACTTTACCTTATCTGACTCAATTGTTTTTAGTTGTTGTACATTTCCATTTGTATTTCTTCTTTTCGCTTCTTATACTAGGGAGACTATACAATATTTACACATGTGTGTCTGGTTCATTTCACTTATGAGTATATGTTCAAGTGGCATCCACTTCAATATAAATGCTTCAAGCTTATCATTCTTAATAGCTGAGTAATACTCCATTA
This sequence comes from Ctenomys sociabilis, assembly GCA_004027165.1. Lineage (NCBI taxonomy): Eukaryota > Metazoa > Chordata > Mammalia > Rodentia > Ctenomyidae > Ctenomys > Ctenomys sociabilis. The sequence continues at coordinate 625 of PVKA01011255.1, forward strand.
TATAGAAATACCACATCTTTTTCAATGATTCCTCATGTGATGGACATCTTTGTTGTTTCCAAGATTTTGCTATCACACATTGTGCTGCTATAAACATTGGTACACATATATCACTATGATATAATGTTTTCAGTCCCTCTGGGAAAATTCCCAGTAGGGGGATAGCTGGCTTGTATGGGATTTCCAGTCCTAGTTTTGTGAGGCGTCTCCGCACTGACCTCTACAATGGTTGTACCAGTCTACATTCCCACCAGCAGTGGAGAATTGTTCCCTTCTTTGCCACATTTAATAGCCAGCCAGTTGGGTAAGGAGGGCTTCTCTTTTCAGAGGTTTTACTAAGAAGGGAAAATGATGTGGCCCATTGATTTGATTACTTCCACAATCTTTATCCAGGCTACCTGTCAACTTTTCTCTAGAAAATCTCTGGATTGTCTCTGCCCCCAGCCTTTATCTGCTCTGTACAGTTTGCACTTGTTGGCCCCGAACTCCCTCTCTCTACCTGTTCTAACCACGGAGCTGTCCACAGCGCTCACCCATGGCATATGGGTAAAACGCAGGCTCCTCGGGCCCTGCTCCTAGAATTTCTCATTACCAGTAGATACTGGTTTTTCCCATCTGTCTTGGGGAAAAGATGTTAATGAATATTAAGTAAGCCTTATTTATTCAGCTTCATGGACTAAGCTTAGAAGAGGCTGAGCTAACAGGGTTAAATGGGTGCAGTAGTGCACATCTATAATCCCAGCTACTTGAGAGGCTAAGGAAGGAGGCTCAGAACTTTGAGGTCAGCCTTGGCAACTTAATGACACTCTATTTCAAAATAAAGTTTTTAAATGGGCCAGGAATATCACTTGGCACTCTTGGAATTCAATTCTATTATGCCCTTCCTCAATTAAAGTGCTTGCTTTTCAACTGTCAAGTAATTGTAAATCTATTCTGTTTGACAAAATTAATTTATGGCCCTATAACTTATAAGAGCCAGGATTCAAGATCTGAGCTCAGGGAGGTCAGGCACCGCACCAGGGAGTCTGGCACCACAATATAGCATGTCTAAGGCTCAGGCCAGCACTGCATGTGGTGCTGGGGATCCAACCCCAGTCCCTGCGCTTGTCTAAGCAGGCGCTTAGTCCACTGAGGTATCTTGCCTGCCCTAGAGTCTAACCTCTGGACTACTATGTTATTCTGGCCCTTATTATTTTCCTGTTTCAGAAAATTTAGTTTTTGCCTCCAGATTGCTATTATACCATGCCTCTACCCCATACTCATATTTAAACTGATGCAATATTAGAAATTTTTGGGGCCGGCAAGAAGCTCATCAGATTAAGATCCCTGGTTCCACATGTTGCACTGGCCCCTCCCCTGGGGTGCACTGAGCTGGTGACTGAGTCCGGGAGTGGTGGTGCAAGCTTGTAATCCCAGGGCTGGGAAGGCTGAAACAGGAGGATCACTATGAGTCTGAGCTGCATAGTGAGACCCTATAACAGCCAAATACATGAGAGAGAGAGAGAGAGAGAGAGAGAGAGAGAGAGAGAGAGAGGAAAGAAGGAAAGAAAGAAAGAAAGAAGAAGAAAGAAAGAAAGAAAGAAAGAAAGAAAGAAAGAAAGAAAGAAAGAAAGAAAGAAAGAAAGAAAAGAGAATTTTCCTGGAAAATATTTTGTCTGCCAAGTAGTCCCTTAATAAGGTGCAACCTGAGTTTTACCAAAAGTAAACTGTTTATATTAATCAAAGTCTGGTGGCAGACACCTACATACAGTTCACATACATATGGTTTGAAAAAACATTGGTATACTGGCTGATAACAAATCTTTATTATGCCTAATTACTTCATTCTTTTTTATGTTCTATTGACAAAATTGTGTTCACTATTACTCTAAGAAAAACATGTCTTTGAGGCCATCTTGTGTTCAGAGTAATAGGTCTCCTCAGAAAAGTGTAACCAAGGTTACATTTAGGGGACTGGATATTTTACTGCCTTGCAAAATCAAAACCACCCTTCCTCTTTTGCAGGAAAGTGTTACTATAGATATTAATCAAGCTTTCTGCTAGGTCAGCTGCCTTTTTTTCTAATTCCTAGGTGGAGTGGGAAGCAGTCCACCATGCCTGGAAACAATTTTAGGGCCTGTCTCCTAAGTATTTGATTCAGTTCCTTTGCTACAGTCTGACCCTTCTTAAGGTCATTTTGACCAAATCCTCCAACCTATAGTGTCTATAGGGGCTGAGGAACTCACTTGGGATAGCACAGAAGCTGCCTTGCTTCATATCCATTTCCACCCCAGGTCCACTCTTTGCACTTTTCTGCCCCCTCCGCTTTCAGGTGAGTTTGGCCATTAGAACTCACTATAGTCTCCAGGAAGTCAAAGAGTAAGAGAAGAAGGGAGTGGCCCAGCTATTTATTTTCCCCTCTCTCCTGGGTTGGCCAAGGCTCTTGATAGTGAGTGGGAGGAGGGGTCCTTGTGCCCATAGTTTTTATGAAGTTGCCCCAATTCTGAGCTCTCCCTGGGTTCCCATAAAGCAATTGTCTTCCCTCATCCTCTGCAGCTAGAAGTGGCTTTGTGGGTCGCGGCTTCCCACTTTTGCTAGCTCCTGGGTGCCTCATCTCCGTGGTTTCTTTAACTATGCCCGCTTTTCTATAAACAACGCTGTCATTAAAGTCCTTTGGGCTCACCCCTTTTGTGTGCACCATCTTCCATCTAGGACTCTGACTGGTACCCTGGAATTCCTTCAGGGCATCCTTCATGTATTTATGGCACTTGACAGGTCACCTCTCCAGTGTAGCTCTCAATAGCTCCTCACATTTAGAGAATGCAGGGCCAGAAAGTGGCTCAGTAGATTAAGTGCTTCCCTGGCAAGTGCAAAGGCCTGAGTTCAATCCCAGTTCCACAAAAAAAAAAAAAAAAAAAAAAAACCAAAGAGAATGCCCTGTGTGCTCAGATCACCCCAGCTAACATGGGCTTATGCCTTTAGACCATTGGTGGTGAACCTGCGGCACATGTGCTACAGGGCACACAGAGCCCTTCTGCTGGCCTACGAGCCAAGAAGCTCCAGACCTTGCAAGTGGGGTTGAAATATTTTCCAAATCTAAAACTGCATTTAGGAAATTCTACATTTGCAGACAATCCTACAAACCATCAGGAAATGTACAAGGAATTTTCTAGCAGTGTAGCACCTCCGAAGGAGAATTTTAGTAACAGATTTTTATAGCTCCTTAAGATAGAGACAACCTTATATATATTTTTTTTTATTTCTCCAGATGAAGCTAAATTTTCAGAACTTGATCTTTCTTACTTACACTGGTTAGATTTTTGGAAATCTGAAAATGGAGTTGTTGGAATTTCAAGAAAGCTCTATTGAAAAAATAAATTCTATGATGGGGGTACAACACTTGAGAAAGAAAAGATAAAGTATAAAGGCAGGACAAAGGGTAGCACAGCTGCTAAAAGTTAAATCCTTAAAGTGTACGATTCTCTGCCAAATAATTTTAAGTCAATGAAAGCATTTCTTACTTTGTTTGGATCATCTCATACTCACAAGCAGTTGCTTGCAACTTGGACTGATAGCAAATCTATCATACACACACACACACACACACACACACACACACACACACACACACACACACAAAGACTAACCGATGACCAGGATGTTGCTTTCAACTAATGAAGGACAAGCCAGGGTTTGACAAATTACCAGCAGGAACACCAAAGATCAACTTAATTGCAAAAGTATACCAAATACAAACTTTTACTTTTCAATAAAAAGCTGTTTGTATCTCTGATGGCTCTGTTATTGTGGTTTTCTTTTTAGTTTAGTGTGTGTGTGTGTGTGTGTGTGTGTGTGTGTGTGTGTGTGTGTGTGTGGTACTGGGGACTGAACTCAGGGCCCTGCCCTTGCCAGGCAAGTGCTTATTCTACTGACCTATCTTTCCAACCCTAAACTATCTCCAAGGCCCTATTGTGGTTTTCTTTTTAAGCAAAATATATTAATATATGAGTTACTTTTTCTAAACCAAAACCTCAGTTTTCTAGTTTAATTACAGTGTCATTGACAATCCATGATAAATAAGTGGGTTTGGGGTTGTATTTGGGGCACTGTCTATACAAGTTTTGCCACACTGCCTTAGATGTAGAGCCTTTACATTACACAAACACCGTGACTCAAAAAAGTCAAGGATTTTGAACCTTCTCCATACTTCAGACAAAACAAGGTCCTTGAGGGCAGAGCCTGTGTCTCTGCCCTGTCATGCTTCTACTAAAAGACTGACAGGTGTAGTTTTTGCCTGCTCAGCCTACCTTTCCACTCTCTTTTACATGGTAACACCTACTCACGCTGCTACCGAGGGCTTTCCTGCCCCTTCCACCTGGTAGGGCAGCTGGCCAATCCTAGGCCCACTCTTCAGCAGTGTAGGACTCGTGGACCATCATAAAAAGACTCTTCCTGATGAGGTCACCCACTGGGAAGATGGGGCTATGTGGAGAACTGGTGTGCCTGTCTGAGTATGAAGTCAACTAGAAATACAAAGCCAGAAACCTGAAGAGACAGAGACCTCCCAATTTCACTCAAGACCTCAAACCCAGCCGTTTCTGAAGCCAGAGAACTCCTTGTATTTCCTCATCATGTGAACTAATAAAGGAGAGACCCTTTCTTCTCATGGCATCTGCACCAAAACCTGAATTGCCTCAGCAGGTCCGCACCTGAGCACAGTCCTAACAGCACCTTCATTAGCCACAAGGGCACCACCAGCAGAGCAGCAGCGAGGACACGCAGACCCCAGCAGCGTGCTCCTACAAACCACAGCTCTCCTGGTGCAACTCTACACTGGGTACTTTCTTTGCTGTTGTTCTTTCAACACATTTGTAACTAGTTTCCTTTCCAAAATGCTATGTTTCAAATAGTTACCATGATTCCTGCCTGACCAGGACCCTGACTGATATCACACTACATTGTGAAACCTAAGTCGCCAGTGATTTCTGATGTGAATGGTGTATCTTCTCGACAATAGACTCCAGGTGCCTCTCGCAGGGCCGTGCAGTGCTGTGCGTAGCATGGATCCACACGTACTTACTGATTGTTTCTGTCACATACAAGACAACATCTGAGCCATCCACAAGTTTGAAGGTGCAAAAGGGTACATGAAATATCCCCAGAACAACATTAAAATCATATTCAAATTAATGTGTTGAAACTACTTGCCCCAACTTGGGAGCGCAAGGGAAGGAGCTTCTGACTGAAATGGGTATGACACTCCATGTGTAATAATGACCATTTCCTTAACAGCTCTTTGTGTCTGAGAAGAAGTGATGAGGTAAACTTACAAAGAATGCCAAGATGAGGCTAAAAGACCTTTGATTCGATCAGATAACTTCACACATTCATTGCAATAAATCTTTATCGCAGGCCCACAACAAACACAGGCAGAGAGAGCACACAGCTCTGCCATCCGCTGACATTTGGCATTTCCCTCAGGTGAATGAAAGGCATCTTTTTCTTTCTTTTGTGATTTATATTCTGTATGCCTGGACACTAATTCACACTTAAAATGCATACTTACTCATGTTTAAAAATCTTTAGATACCTGAGATACATAAAAATTGTCTATCACAATTCCTTGGCCAATCTTTCAAGAAAGCCAACCCAGCAGAAGGCCAACCTCCTCAGACCATCTTGCCTCTTTTTATTTTCTGAATGCAGAACATTTCAATCATCTGGGTCACAGGCCCTTTATCTGGCTTCAAAGGAACTGGGCCTTGGTAGCAGTCATAAATATGGCTTTAGAATTAGTTGATGGTACAAAGTTATGTTTGCCCTTGGCCTAGAAGTTCTTGCTCAGACTCAGAAAGGGATCCCCTGACACAATAAAAGGATGTTCATCTCCAGGCCACACAGGGACAACTGCCCACATGGAGGACAGCAGTGACACCACTTTGTCTGTGGCCTACAGAAGGCAGAAGTGTTTATTTATCTAACAGTGACAATGCAGAAGTAGCCCAAAACATCTGCTCATAGAAATAGATTGGAGCACATATGCTATTATGCAATACTATTTGGCTCAATCTATGCATATAGCTATGGAAAGGTGTATAAGACATGTGGCTAACCAAACAGAGACAGTCTCAGAATAGAAAAATGTGGTTTAATTCTATGATACAAAATATCTCTAAATATTTTTAAATATTTTAAAGCATGTATGAATACATATGGCTATGTGTGCATGTTATTTATATGTAAGTGAATAGGATAAAGCTGAAAAGAATCTGTTCACATTCTGTGGAGTGCTCACCACCAGGGGCAGACGTAAGAATGTAGGGAACCATTCTCTGATTTTGGGTAGAGGTATGCTTCTGTATATTTTCATCACTTCACTATGAGGAATTTTCTGAGAAATCCATCACAAGGTGGCTTGTCACTTACAAACATATTATGACTTGCCAAAACTAAGGTGCTTATGATGTCACTAGACAAAATAATCTGTGAGACCACATTGCCCATGTGCCCCCTTACTAACTAGAAGGCTGTAGTGTATCTCACAACAGTATGCCCATATCCGATAATAAGTTTCTTTTCCCCAAATAAAGAGAGCCACACAAAGAAAGAACAACACTGTTATTAATTCTGAGAAACTAGGAAAAGGAGAGAGGCATTCAGTGAAGAGAGTCTTTCAGTTCTTTCCCTGTAGGCTTTTGTATGATTTGGATTTATGAACAAGAACACACCCACATAACCCACACTGAAAACATGGCTACTTTTTGTCATGCACATACTGGTGTGTTCAAGAGCTTTTTTTTTTTTTTTTTTTTTTTTTTTTTTAACTTTACTCAATGCTAAACCCTGTGCTCTTCATTTAATCTCCTATAATCTTCACAATATTTTCTGGATCGTGTATTAACACCCCAATTTATACAAGAGGAATCTGGGTCCCTAGCCCGGTTAGGTAGACTGCCCAAACGCCCATCTGACTAGTGAATGCTGAGGCTAAGATTCAGCTGATTGCAAAGCCGGGGCTCCTACTTGCTGTGCTCTATGGCTGGCCATGGGAACAGGGATCAGCCAGGGCCAGGCTTTTCTGCCTTTGTATAAGTGGAATTTAGTCAAGATGGAAAACATGAGGAAAAGACTGAAGAAATTAATAGGCTGAGGACAATAAACACAAATATTTAAGAGAAAGAAATTCTCAGAGAAATACCCTTAATAATGTTGAGCAGTACCAGAAAGACAGAACTGGTTGGGTGAGCTTGTTTGGCAATATTTTCATTTTGTTCTGCACACCCAGAAACATCATGTCACCCTGAAGCTCTGTACAAGTGATGCTAATAATAGCCTGATGGAATCCTGGGGTTAGAGGAGGCTATGAGAGGCTGCCAAGTCTGTCCCCTGCATGCAGAATGGAGTTAAGTATTCTATGTTACAGGGAAACCAAGTCATGAAGCATCTTAAATTGCTAGATCAAAGGTACTTCTCCATTCTCACCCCCAAGTGAGCAAAGGAGTTGGAGCCATGTGTGGAAGGCTAGGACACCAACAGTCACATGAGTCAGCATAAGGAAAAACATGTTCATGCCGTGGCTCCTTACAAAGGAAACAACCACTCACTTCTCTTTGCCAATTGTAAAACATCTGGTGTGTGCTGGGAGTGCGGGGAGTCAGGCGGGGAAATGAAGAGTCGCCGGAAGGCCCCTTCTGCCCCAGCGGCCTCTGGACGAGGAATGGGTTGGGTGTGAAAGGGATTGGAAGGAGTAGGTGTGAAGATGTCCTCGCACTGTTGCTGTCACATGCCTCCCGTCAGCCACCTCACCAGGATGTGGTCTCATCAGCAGCCCTGAGCAGGCTGAGTGTGTTCTTAAGGGCCTTGCGGGACATTAAGAGAATTACCTGGGTCCACTCTGCCTAGCCAAATGATGGAGAGCGACTGCTAGGGATTAGAGCTTTGAATAGAGAAAACATAATACCAAAATGAGTTCTCAGAGGGAAGCTCTTTTGTGCAAGCGTTGAAGAGACATGAAAGGCTGGTGAGGATCTGAATAAAGAAAGATACAGCTTTCTGCTTAAGATAGACCCATACCTATCACCATGCACAAAACTATAGTCAAAATTGATCAAAGATTTAAATATTAAACCTTGAAATAATGAATCTTCTGGAAGAGAAAGCAGGTAGAAATCTTAAGGACATAGGGGTAGGTAAAGAGTTCTTCAGCAGAAATAAAACTGCATGGGAAATGCTTCAAAGAATCAACAATTGGAATCTCATCTTTTAAAAAAGTTTCTGCATATCAAGGAAACCACCAACAGAATAAAAAGAAAACCCACAAAGTGTGGGACAATTATAGCAGACTGTCCATCAGACAAAGGACTCTTACCAAGAATATATAAAGAATTTTAAAATAAGGTTTCCAGAATTCAAAGAACCAATCCAAAAATGGGCACCTGAAATGAATATAGACCTCACAAATGAAGAGGTACAAATGGTAAGTAAATATGTGAAAAAATGTTCAACATAATTGGTTATTCAGGATATGCAAATTAAAACAACACCAAGACACCATCTTATGCCAAAAAGAATGGCTATCATCAAGAAGTCCACCAATAACAAATGCTGGAGAGGCTGTGGGGAAAAGGAAAACCTCCTCCACTGTCGGTGGGAGTGCAGGCTGGTATAACCATTATGGAAATCAGTGTGGATATTGCTCAGAAAGCTAGGACTGGAGGTCCCACTCAAGTCAGCTACTCCCCTCCTGGGTATTTTTCCAGAAGAACTGGAATCATCACACCACAACGATGTACGTGCACCCATGTCTATAGTAGCACTATGGTCATAACACAAATGCCTATCAAATGAGGAATGGATAAAAAAATATGATATTTTTACACAATAAAATATTATCCAGCTATAAAAAAGATAAATCTGGGCCAGCCAAATAGCTCAGCTAATTGAAGCACCTGCTTAGACAGATGCAACAGCAAGGGTTTGATGCCCGGCGTGCTGTGCAGACCCCATCCCTGAGACAGCTATTGAGACTGGGTGTGGTGGCGCGCACCTGTAATCCCAGCTCTTGGGAGGCTGTAAACAGGCGGATCACTATGAGTCCGATCTACATAGTAAAACCCTGTAGACCCTGTGCTAAAATACAAAAAAGAAGAAGAAGAAAACTTTGAGGCTTTTGCAGATAAATGAATACAGCTAAAGACTATACTGATAAATGAAATAAATTGGATCCACAAGTGCAAACATTGTATTATCTCACTAGTGTGAGAACCAGAAAGAGTAATGAAAATCCAAAAGGTACAACAGATACTGTGAATGGGAAGAAATTGTTCAGCAGGAAGGAAAGCCTGGATGAGAGAAGGGTATACATGCAGAGTAGCTTGGATAATTGTACTGTTGATTTCTGCTGGTCTTTTGAAAGAAGCAATTAATGCTTAATCATTTTACTCTGATTTTTTTCCTCTTTTGAATTTCTTATAACTTCTTTGTTGTTGTTTTGTTTTGCTTTTTTCTTTAAACAAATCTTACATGTTTATATCTTGTTATCTGAACAACTAATTTAAAGATAACATCATGAATACAGCAACCACTGTTGAATTCCTATTACTTTAGTGAAGTCTTGTATCATTTCTAATGTTTGTTTTTCTGTCACTAGTTTGTATTCTTAAAAAAAAAAAAAAGATGCAGCCTTCTAAGAAGTAATTCAGAGGTCAAGGTTCAGCTTAGGCCTGCTGTGGTAAAGCAATAAAAAAATTAAAGGGAACGCAGAAGCCTCAGTAATCAAGATAAATAATATATTTTTATATATTAATTAATTTATTTATTTGGATTTATTAGTACAATTTAGATATACATAATGATCACACTCTTCATAGGGAATTTATGTCTATGTGTTTTATTATTTTTTATGCAATATAGGGTCTTGCTATACAATTCACACTTATAGTGATCCTCCTGTCTCAGCCTCCCCAGCACTGGGATCACAGAAGTGAGGTGTATCTGTTTCAAAGATGGCAGCGTTCTCACTGATGCCTCCTCCCCTTGGTCTTCAGAAGGCCTTCTCCCTCCCTGGAATCCTATTTAGGAATTAGGACAAGGCATGATCTACACCTTCCTCAGTGTGCACCACCACATCCAGCTTAAGGTCTGATTCAGTGGGAATGGATTGGGTGCAAAAGGGGTTGGAGGGAATAGGTGTTAAGCTGGCGGTTGAGCCAGCACAGCATGTGGTACCAGGGATCCAATTCAGGTCCTTGTGCTTGCCAGGCAGATGCTTAGGCCACTGAGCTATTTTCCTTGCCCCAAGATAAATAATATCTTAATGCTATGATTCTTTAAACATCAAAATTAATGTGAAATTATGATCAACAAAATATCAAAATTTAAAATTAAGACCAGTGCTGGACACAGCCTTATTGGAACCTAAAGCAAAAGGAAACACCTTGCATCCCTGGCTTTGGTGGAAGCAAATTCAATGATCATAATTCCCAAATCTATTTATTTATTGATCTCCTCCTCATTGGAAAGAACTGTCAAGTTTGATCATTTCTCTTTAATATATGAGAATCTTAAATAATTTTTTAATTTAGCTCAACTGAAATTATCAATTTAATTGGAATATAAATAAAATGTTTTAACCCATAATAAAGTGCATTTGAACACTTTTCAATTTGGTTTACTATTTAAAAATGTTTTTAAATAACTAAAATTTTTAAATATGCATATGAGTGTGCCCAGCTTTGCTTCTTCTTGGCTCCACCCTGGCTCTGTGTGGCTCTGCTAGCAGACGAGTCACACCCAGGGGCCTCCAGGAAGAGGTGAGGTGTATCCGCTTCAGAGGTGGCAGCGTTCTCACTGATGCCTCCTCCCCTTGGTCTTCAGAAGGCCTTCTCCCTCCCCGGGGTTCCCTTTAGGAATTAGGACACAGCATCACCTACACCTTCCTCAGAGGCCATGGGAAGCCTGGGGATGTTATCTTGCCCTGTGGCTGAGCATGTGGGTTCCTGGCCTTAGGGAGAAGTCACCCCATGTTAGGACTAGGAACATTCTTCATGTAGAACTTCTGACCTGCTCACTGTATACCAGGTGACCTAAAGGAACACTGTTTAGAAATTCTTGGCTAAAAGAAGCCTTCTGGGCTTTTAAATTAAATATGTATTTAACATGCTCATATGGTTTAAAATTCAAAATTATATAAAAATGTAAACACATTTTTCTCCCATCCTTATTCCCAACCCTTGGCAAATCCCTTATATTCCCTTCTACACTATGCAATACATACATATATATATATTATATATATATATATATTATATATATATTATATATACTAATATATATAATATATATACATATATTAGTATACTAATATTTAAATTGTTTGATGGCAATGAGATGTTTTTAAAGTATTAAAATAGGTTTTATAAGCTAGGCTAGAGCCCATCCAACTCTTTCTGGAAGAGACAGCTGGCACGGAGTGCTGCACAGAGCTGTCACACTTCATGTAAGGTTGACGCTGGTGATTCGGAGCCAGGGCCCTGCTCAGGTGCCGTAGACACTGCAGGCGGAGGCAGCTAGGCCTCTTCTGTAGACTGGCGCAGTGGCCAGTGTAAGTGCTACTGGGTACCCGGAGCCAAGCCCGTAGGACAAGTTGTGAGCATGGCTGAGGTGCCCCTCCTGTGACATCCCTGGTCTAATAATAACTACCTAGGAAAGAGTATCAGTGTTCCTAGAAACACACGACAGAGTTCTTAATCTGTCCCACATTCATGAGTGAATTTCTGCTGATTACACACAGCCTGACAATTGAGCTGGCGCTCAAAACCCCAAGCCCAGCCCTGTCCTCGTAGTCACCGTGTACCCTCAAGATAGCCCTTGATTTCCTTTGCTTCCTTGGTTGTGGTTGAGATTGTGGAGGTGGGGGATGGAAGGAATGGAGCCCTCTTATGAAGAAGCAGCCTATAGGCTCAGAGCTGGTGTGTTGGCAGGAACTGGACCAGGAGCTCTCTCACTGCAAAGCGAGAAGAAATGCTGACTAGAGCACCATGCTGCCTGGTTTCACAATGCATCACAGTCATCCTCTTGCATAGTGTAGGGGCACATGCCTATAATCCCAGGACTTGAGAGGCTGAGGCCTGAGGATCCCAACATGGACTGTATAATGAGCTTAAGGCCAGTCTAAACTGTGAGATCTTGCTCCAAAAAACAAAACAAAATCAGACAAAAAAGTGCATCCTCTCACCTCTGTCAGCCACATCCCCATTCATTACTCTTCTCTGTAGAATTGGTTTCCCCTGAATTACCCTCAGGGTTTTCTGGCAGACTCTCAACTCTTTCTAGACTTCAGCTGAGTGCTCCTCCCAGATGTCTCTATTCCTTCCACCTTCCATGGATCCTGAGTGGTGCCCCAAACTCAAGGGCCCAGCCAACTCCCTGGGGCCACAGAGAGCATGACCCAAGGGAAGAGATCCAGAGGGAGACAGAACAGTGGCCCACTTTCTTCTCTGGACCACCTACTTTGCATTTTGGAGGACTCAGGCTGAATGCAAAGACAGACAGAGCTTGTGGCCCTACATAGGTCAGCAAGTCCTTGCCTCCCCAGACTACAGTGGACTGATTTTGTTCAGCTCAACAGCATTAGTTAATGTGCTCAGATGTGATGATGGGGAGCAAGAGGAGAGGGTATGAGAGAAGAAGAAGAAGAAGAAGAAGAAGAAGAAGAAGAAGAAGAAGAAGAAGAAGAAGAAGAAGAAGAAGAAGAAGAAGAAGAAGAAGAAGAAGAAGAAGAAGAAGAATCTTCTCTGGGGGAGAGGAGCCAAGGGTAGTAACCAATGTCTAGAGAATAGAAAAGACAGCCTGTGAAATTATCATAAAGATCAAATGCATACATGTTGGAGGAAGTCCACATGGAGGAAGGGACTTGAGCTAAAGTTACCTAGAGAAGCAAGATTCAAAACATCTTTCTCTTTCCTCAGAGCTGAGGCGGTCTCTCCTCTCCTTTATTTATTCAAAGTGTATTTGCACATACTTTGATTATGGGCACTCAAGTATTGGCCAAAATGGTGGTTTTCATCAACTTTGTGTGTGTGTGTGTGTGTGTGTGTGTTTGAAATAGGCTCTCACATGAAATTTAGGCAGATCTTGAGCTCATTTTTAGCCCAGGCTGGTCTCAACCTCGCAATGATCCTGCCACAGCCTCCTGAGTACTGCAATTACAGGTGGGCACCACCATGCCCAGCTCTTTATCAATTTTTTTTAAGTGTACTTAGTATAGAGTCTACAGGGCCTCACAACACAGATTGGACTAGTAGTGGTCTTCCTGCTTTCAGCCTCCCAAGCATGGGATTACAGGTACATGCCACCACGCTCAGTCTCAAACACCATCTCAGCGTGCCCCAGGAGCTGGGCTGGCACAGCATGCCTGGGATGGAGCTCAGGTCCCTGTGCCTGCCTAAGCAGGTGCTTTAATCTGATGAGCTATCTGGTTCAATAGATTAGAAGACTAATTTTACTAAGATTAATGTAGAAGACTAATTTTACTACTCATAGGTCATTTCCAGAGATACAACACAGTAATCCCAGTGGACTATTTCTGAGGAAGACCTTAACCAATTTTTATAATAGTCACTTACATCCTGTTAATCCCAGCTCTTCCTCCTGTCAGTGGGGTAATAGCTACTGGACCCTTACTTGATGATTCAGAAACACGGCAAAGGATTGTTGCTTTGCCTTTGCTTATGCTGTTTGGGACACTTGCTGCATTTTTTCTAAAACTCTGTACGGTTTTGAGGCCACATTGATGGAATGTTCCTTTGTACTCGAGCTGCTGTCTGGTAATACATGCTTTCATCTATGGCTTAAAGAGAGCTCAGATTTCTGCTTTAATAAAGATGACCTAGATAGTAGTAAACAGCCCACACTTCACTCATAACCATTCAATACAATGCAGTATATCTAAATATGCCTTTTGAAATTCTGATTAGCTCAGGCCAGGGAGTTAGAGTTGCTTACTTTCCACTGCCAGGACTCTTGCTGTTAAAGAAGGCTCCCTCCCCACCATTCAAAGCAACCAATGAGAAGAACCAAGCTGCATTTTCTCTCTCAGCTAAGTTGAATAAACGTCAACTTACTTCCTTCAGCACATGAGCTATAAATGAAATATCTCTGTCTTTCCAAAGCCAAATCCCTTATATAGCTTCCCCCCATCTTCCAAGGGCATCCCCTCTTTGTCTTTTCCACTTTCTTATAACCTCCTCCTTTCTCCCAGATTATTGCCATTTGCATAAAAATAAAATTCCTCTATTCTTTGTATCTACCTTACTATGTTATCTCTGCTTCCCATGACACTCAAAATTCTAGAATGACACCCACAGCTGTGGCCTCTGTCTTCACCACACCACTGACTTTGGCCCTTGTCAAAGTCCACAGTGGGTACCTTGTTGCCTAATCCAGTGGTCATGTGTCTGTCCTGACCTCTGCCCTCCAGGACCCCTGATCATTTCTGGATCACCCTCTCTCTCTTTGATCTCTTCCTTTTTCATCACCTCTGTCTACAATGATCTCCACCTCAGATACCTCAGGGTTTGCCCCCAGTCTTGGCTCCCCCTCCACCTGCTGCTTCCACCTGAGTCATCTCAGCAGCAACCAGGGCTGGAAATTACCTCTTTATGATGCTGACTTGCAGGTTAACCTCACCACTTAGACCCCTTCAACCCTAGAGGCAACCTACAAAACTTTCTGTTCATGTGGCTTCTCCCCTTCCAATGTCTCATGGAGGTCCCAAGTCTAACCTACCCAAACCAAGGGATAACACACATTGCTGAGCTTTTGCAAACTGAGGGGAGTTATTCTTGGGTTCATCCTGGATGCTGCTGCCCACTGGCAAAAACCTGTGTGTGCATGAAGTGATATGTGTGTATGTGTGAGTATGTGGCACTCACCATGTGTATGGTGTCCTGCTAAGCTGTTGTGTGCTACTTTTCTGGGAGGGTCTACTGGTTCTATGACACTTTTAATCATTATCCCTCTCCCACCCTAATACCAATGAAAGTCCATGTCCCACACATTTCCTGCTAGGAAATGCTCCAGAAATGATAGTTGCCTTGGTGGGACTGCATGGTTAGAACGCTTTGGGTGGGAATAGAAAAAAAGTTTGCACTAAAGGAGCAATGTTATTAACTGTCATTTAATTCTAGAAGAGCTGATTCTGGATTTTTTAAATGGCTGAAGACCACAATCCCTCTCTGTGTTCATGGTGACAATCAAGGCCTGGAAAAGGGAGAGATGCTGGTAGAGAGCTGGCTCACATGGACATAAAACACATTTGGAAGCTCTTTTTGTTTTAGTGCACTAATTCCTTAGTCCATTCTCATCCTGATGCACTTTTGTTGAACTCTGCAATCAAAAGGTCTTCCATCAAGGGACACTCCCAGAAAGGGGGCCATAGGACAGAGGCTGTGACAGTCTGGTCAGTGGTTCTTAGTCGTGCTTCCCCTCAGAATCATCCAGGGAATTCAAAACGTGCAGACAACTGGGACCTTAAGCAGAAGTTCTGACTTGCACAGCCTGACCTGTGGCCCAGTGGTTAGTAGTTTCAAAGCTTCCTAGGTGGTTCTAACACAGAGCCAATGTTGAGAGATCTGCTCCAGCCTGTGCTGGCACTAATCTCAGGAGGATTTTCTTCAGGACAGCTGATTTCTAGCAGTAGGATTTCAGTGCCAGAGCGTCCTTTGCACGTATGAGATGGCACTGTCCTGTAACACTCACTTTAGGACTCTGCTGACCTTGTGGACTGTGAATTTTTTGAAAACTGGTGCTGCATCATTGCACCTATTTCTCCAGCATCTAGTACATCATAGGAGGTCAGTAAATGATAGCTCATTGAACGAATAAAAGTCCCAAGCAAGGTGAAGGAGGCAGTTCCTACCAATCCCCCTACTTCTGGGTTCACATTCAGCCACATGTCCCCTGTGTACTTTGTATCTCAATACATTGAAGTTCCCAGCTATTCTCCATCAGAGTGAGGAAAATTACCACAGTAGTTTGATTCTTTCTAGGTTGTGGCTGAAACATTACCTACAATGTTTTATCTGTTCCAAACCTGATCTCTAAAATGGCCTGAAAATGTGAAACCCTGCACACTAGATCAGGAGTCTAATGGGTTGTTCTAAGAAAGCTCCTGGAGGCCTTGGAGGTGAATGTCTCATGAGGAATGATTCCTTTTTGGGCTCAGTCACTGCTTGGACACTGTCTCCCGTCTTGCTCTGCATCATAGGATGACAGCAATTAGCTAGAACTCTGGGTGTGGCAATGGGTGGTGCTAGCATTGTTTGTACTCTGCCTTTGTGCAGAGTCCTTGTCCTTGGGGCCAGATTCCTCAGAGTGGGGTGTCTCAATGTGGGGCTAAGAGATAGCTCTAGGCTGATGATGGGCTATTTATTTATTTTGAGGAAGCTACTGCTTTAGTTAGAGGTCTGGACACCCGGGGAGCAAGCAGAGAGAGGAAGCACAGGCCCCCTCTGTGTTGGCAACAAGGACTTGGTAGGGTTTTTGTCCTTGTAGCCATTGGACCAGGGTAGCACTGTTGAGCTAGGGGTGGACAGAGAGAGATCAGGTAGTAACTGGATGTCTTTGCCATCACAGAGAGCACAGGGGAAGGCCACTGTGTTTGTGGCTTCAGGAAAGTCCTGGGGTGTGGAGGACACTGAAGCCACTATGAGTGAGGCTAGTGTTATGCAGAGCTCCGCTGCACAGTCTTCCCAGTAAGGGATCAATATGTTCCAAGCAAGCATGTTTCTCTAAAGAGAGTGCCCTGTAATCTCCATATGAGTCTCAAGCTCTCTACAACCCAAGCTGATGGAGATCATTTTCCTCCCGCTTCCTTTTCCATAGCTGTAACTTCCCACTGTTCCTAGCAAGCTTCGTCAGTACAAGTTCCAGCATCATCCAGCAGGTAGCTCGGGGACAGACTTGTACAGGTTAGATAAGATATGGACATAGAAAGAGAATGAGAGTTATTTGATTTTTTGAGAGCTTGGAAGATAAAGGAGGGTACTTGAGACCTTTTCATCCTCTGTCATGGACCCTGATGCTGTATGCATGTGTGAGGAATATGTATATGTGTGTGTGTGTGTGTGTGTGTGTGTGTGCTATTTGTAATTCTCGCTCTGAGTGTGTATGTAACAACTGGTAGGCAGCTGTGGCTCATTTCCCCTGGGCTAGTCCTATAGGCAAGCCCTGATATTCTCAGGTTTTGTAACAGTGGCCAGGAGGAACCCAACTGAGGAACCCAACAGTCCTGCTGTCACCAGCACTCCTACTCCCTGCCCACCTTAAACTACTCAAACACCATGGCTAGTATCTCTTTCTCTAGATTGGATACTGTCATGTCTCAGGCAGAGGCGTGCAGTGTTGTATCCTCCTTCTGCCAGGGAACAGGCACCTCTGAGGCTGGCCCCTACTCCATCCATGTCCCTCATGGAGCACTAGGTGAGGGGGAAGGGACAATTGGTCATCCTACTTGGGAAGGGTGGCAATTTGTGCATCAACTGCTTCTTTTTCCACATCAGTGGAAAGAGTGACAAACAAAGGCTCCAAGCTTGGAAGCCAGGCTGAGGACTGTGGAGGCTCTAATAAGACTGACTCACAGGGGATCGAGATTGGCCACGCCCAGCACTGGGTCATGTCTGAGTCACTGCACTGGCCCGGAAATGCAGAGTCAGCCGTAGCTGCTCCCTGACCGGCCTTCCAGGTGTGTCGGTGGGAGTAGGACTCGAGGGGCCTTGCTCTGCATCCTCCCTGCTGGACAGCTTTCAGCCTTCCTTCCATTGCCTTTTCCTGTCTCCTTGTGTTCCTCTCTGGAGATAAGCTCTCACACTGACAGGGGTTCCCGGAAGGAGGCTTTGGCTCTGGCAGAGCAAGAAGGCAGGCAGTGCCAACACAGTTATTGCTGATGATGCTTTGCTGTGACATCAAGAAATAAATACCAGTGTGAGGGGCTGTGCTGCAAAACTGGCTGGGGCCCAGAGCCTGTATGTGAGTATGCAGGCATTTCTGTGTGTAACCCTGCTCCACATATTTGGGCAACTGCTTAGGTGCATAAGATACCGCAGCTGGTGCCTGCCTGAGGGAACTGTGGCCCAGTGTGGAGATCCCATCTGCACACGGTCAAGGATTAGCACTGCAAGATGACAGCTGGCATTTGGGGAGCACAGACCGCGCCACAAGGTTGCTACGTGCTTCCTGTGAATTACCCATTTCCGCTCCCACAGGATATTTTATAGAGAAAAGTGGGTCTCCAAGAAGTTAAGTAATTTGCTCAAGTTTGTATGACAGGTCAATGGCTGAGTGGAGCACCAAGTCCAAGACCATGTCAACGCCTGAGCCCACGACATCTGTCAACTGCCCCCAGCTCGCTCTATAAGGGCGCCAAGACAACCCCAAGCAGCCCCAGCAAGATGTGGAGGGCAAGCGCTATAGGAATTCAGAATGAGAAAATCAGAGGAGAACAAGAAGAGGAGTGGAAATATGATTATTCTGGAAAGGAAAGTCTTGAACTTGTCTATGGAGCCTCACTGGTTCCACTGAAGGTTTAATTTTGAGAGAGCTTATGGGGGAGGCCTGAAGTCATCTCAGAACTCTACCTAATCCTTCCACGGGATGGATCATATCTACTACAAGTGTCAGCCCTTTGTCTCCTGCCAGCCCTAGCCCCTGGCTCCCCAGGGGCTCCAGCTACCCTTTAGCCTACATGTACTCTGGCAGTGCCCTAGCCAGATTCTCCGAAATCTTCTCCTGCCTGAGAGCTTTCCTTTAAACAACTTGCATTTGTGGGTTTTTTTTTTTTTTCTTTTCTTTTTTTTTTTTTTTTTTTTTTTTGGCAGAACCGGAGATTGAACTCAGGCCCTTGTGCTTGCCAGGGAAGTGCTTATTCCACTGAGCCATCTCCCCAACCCTGTGGTTTCTTATGAGGTCTGCCCTGGTATTTGTGCAGCTACCTTTACCCTTTAGGAGCAGCAAGTGCCAGAAACACTGCAACAGTGACCCAGGTGGCTAACCACCAAGGCAGTTCCCTTGCCTCAAGAAAGTACAATCTCTGAGTCATCATTCTAGAGCCCTATTCTAGAGCTCTCAGGAGCCAGGCTGGTGTGGGGCTTCCCCTGAAGGAGCACCTTTAATGGCTCCTCCAATTCCTTTCCTGCTCATCCCCTTCCTTTGCTATTACTTGTGAAACCCTGCTTTGTAATACCTTAGCCCCAGGCCTTTACCTCAGGTGAACTCCATGAGCAAGCCTGAAAGCAGTGTCCAAGTTCCAGCCACATCTCTGAGCAGAACCAGTCAGTTTGAGCTGATGGGATATTGTGACAGCCTGGGACTCTAAGGCACCTTCACTGGGTCAAAGAAACCTTGAAGGAAAGAGAGATTCAAGGGAGAAGGAAGCAGGCAGGCACTCCCCTTTCCAGGGGATGGCACAGCTCGGAGGGCATTCAGCAGGAAAGTGGGAGCCATCCTTACCTCCCCAAAGGACTCAGATTGCTTCTGCCATCACACACAAGCATGAGAGGGGCCTGAGTTACTGGGGAACAAAGAAAGGGGTGATCTGGTTCCTGCAGGACAGTTGAAGGTGAGGAAAACATTCAGGACTGGAACAGGGGCAACAAGGAGGTGGTCCTCTGTGATTCGCCCCCAGTGGACCTAGACTGGGTCACAGCTTTCGACTCCCACACTGCAGGTCAGACGCACAGGAGGCCACTGTTAGGATTCTCACCTCATAGCTGAGCAGCTGCCAAATATGAGCTGTTTCTCTTCAGTAGTGACTCCTACTCCTGCAACCCACAGCATACAAAGGCAAGAAGGTGGTGAGTCCATGGGGTGACCTCGCCCCTGGGAGCCATGTTCCCAAGAGGCTCGAGGGCGGGCATGCTAAGGAGCAGATTCATGGAGCAAGGGAGTCCTTCCAAGAAGGTCTGCATCCCCCTCACACGTGTGCGTGTGGGCACACACGTGAGTGCACACACACACACCCCTCCTGTGTCCTCTCATCCATGTGCTGCCTCAGTTAAGGCCTGCTCGTTCAAGCATGTGATAGAAAGCTAGACTCTGAGGTCCTTGTATCTTCTTGCCTAAATAAGTCCAGAGGGACAGCCCAGGAAATGTAACTACCAGCTCAGGTCAGGGAAAGCTGCAGAGCAGGAAGAAGGCCAGTGAAACACCCCAAGGCCTTGAGACCTGCCTGGCAGCACCAAGCTGCTCCCCTGCTGCAGTCATCTCGGCTCTCTCCATCCCTGCCCAGAGAGTGTGACCTGTGTCTAGAGAATGCAGGTGCCTCCCTCGTTAGCCATGCCCCGGAGAACAGCTGTTTCACATCTGGAAAGTAGACTCCCTCTGCCTGTCAGGGATGCCCTCTTCCGCCTCCTTCCTCATTCCAAAGCCTGGGCAATTCTCCCTCCCTGTACTACAACGGGTGGGATCCTTGCTGGAGCTGAGCCTCCACTTGTGGGTGTTTATCCACCACAAGCTAGGAATTATCCATCACAAGCTGCAGAACACACATGAATACTTCGCCCCAGACTCAATACTTTGAGCCAGACTCAAAGAAAGTTTGGAAAATCTTCAGAAAGAATGGTAGAGTTTTTAGGGTATAGTGTTCTCAACCCAAGAAAATCAGCAAGTTTTGAGTTCACAGTAACAACTCAGTCAACTCTTAGGGGCACTATGGACAGGCAAAGGGTTGTATGGTGCACAAACACTTTCTTCCGAGGAGAGAAGTAGAAGGTAAAAGGGAGCCAGAGCTCTATCTGCCAAGCTGTGGACTCTGGCAGGGGACTGCAGCCTTTTTAAATTTGCTCAATGTCCTTTGCTCACTAGGCTGTGTGCCTGAAGGCACAGTCTCCTGGGCACAGATAGCTCACCATAGGCCAGCCTCTGCCCCGGCAGCCTCTGCCCTAGTAGCCTTGCTGCTTCATGGTGCCCTGGCCACAGCCCCTTTTTACAGGCAGTGGTCTTCCCCTTTCCACCTCTGCCTTGTCTGAGGACAGTCTAAAGGATCAACATCTGCCACGGAGAAAGCGAAGCCCACTCTCCCCAAGGTCTCGCCACAGTGCACTGCAGCCCCGTTCCTCTGCACAGAGCTGCCCTGCCGGTTTGCCCACTCAGCCTACGTTCTTTACTCATCTCCCTTCCTGTTCTCCCACAGTGTCCAGCAAGGTCATCGCTCAGGCAGCTTTCTCTGAGGAGAAATCAGGCAGGTCATAAGCACCAGCTTGACAGAGTCTCCTCTGTCCTGTCCTGAGGGAAGTGGCAGGCAGAATTCACGGTCAGAACCAGTTCCCATTCCTTCTTGCTTTACTATAACATACTTGCGCCTCTTTGCTTGCAGTACCGGGTCTTCCTCTGCCTCACTGAGCTGGAATCAAAGCCTCCTAGCAGGGGCCTCACCCAGCACCAGAGGAGCATACACAAAGGTTATGGCAAGTGCTGCTGGGCCAGATGGTCCATTTGAGCCTCAGCCTGAAGTAATCTCTCTGGATCGCAAAGAGACACGCCCCCCACGCCCCGCATCCGGGTCACTTGGGCTTTTCTCAGCAGCTTCTCCCCGCCAGTGTCTGAATGTAGGGCTCAGCCCAAAGCCACCGGAGAGGGCTGCTCCTCCTTGGCATGACCAGAGGCATGTGTTCCCAAGTTAAGGGCTGTGGGTACAGCTCAGTAAGATTAGGGGCAAAGCTCAGAATGATCCTTATCTGGTTTGTAAATCCTGTTCACTACAGAGAGAAATCAGGGTACTTTGGAAATAAAGCCAATTCTAGGGTTAGAGCAGACAAAAAATTTGAAGCCAGATAGTGCTCCAAGAATAACAAGGGTACCTCAAAATGACACAGAAGCCAGCCTCAGGGAGCTCCCCATTGGCCAAATAGGGGATAATTTCACCAAAATAATTAATTATAGATTATAGTCCACTTACTAAGGCAGGATTCCTTGAGTTTATACTGATATAAATAATGGAATTTCTGATGAAAAATGGCATATTTATATGGCTTCAGAGTACTCTCCTACAAAATGCTTGGTTTAGGTTTTTCATGAGATGCAAAGTCTAGAAGACGGCAGTTACTAGCACCGAGTCTGCACCTCCTGTGGCCATAAGACTGCTGCCCCAGCTCATCAGATTCACATTTCAGGGGACAGAAAAGGGTGAAAGGATTATATAGCATCTTTATTCAATTAAAAGGCAAACACCCCATTAGAGCTCTGCCTGTGAGCCATTGGCTAGCGGTGGTTGTTATGGCCACTCCTAGGTGGAAGACCAGGGAAGGGGCTATTTAACTTTCCATGCTTTTCATCAGGGTGACCAAGAAGGAAGAATTGCACATGGCTGCTGTGCTGTCTAATTGTAGTATATGCCAAAGATGGACAGTAACAGAACAGGCCCAGAGGAACACAATCAGGATGATGAGGGTGTCGTGTCATGATAGAGACAATGGAAGGAACTGAAGCTGTTTGGGCTGAATCAGAATCAAATTATATTGACAATAGAGTGCTGTTTCAGCCATACAGAAGAACAAAATCATGTCAGCTTTGGAAAATGGATGGAACTGGAAACCACCCATTAATAGGCCACACTTAGAAAGACAAGGGTCATGTTTTCCCTCATCTGTGGAAAATGGTGGGGGGGGCAGGGGGACAACCTAAAAAGGAGACTATCAGGGAAGAGGAAGGGGATGGGGAAAGGGAGGGGGATAAGCAAAAGTAAGAAGGGATGGACATGATCAAAATATGGTATATAAGGCTAGGGAGATAGCTCAGTGGCTGAAGCACCTGGCTGGCAAGCTCAGGGTCCCGAAGTTTAGCCACAAAACCACATGCTGTGTTGGCCCTGGAACCACGCATGGTGGCGCGTGCCTGTAATCCCAGCACTGGGAGGCTGAGACTGGAGGATTGCTGTGAGTCCCAACTGCATAGTAAGACCCTGTATCATCAAAAAAGTTATATATAAGTATATATATATATATATATATATATATATATATATATATATATGTATGAAAATGCCACAGTGAAATCCAATGTTTTGCAAAATGAATGTGAACTAATAAAAATTTATATTGGCAAAAAAGACAAAAATCAGATTAGGTGGCACCTCATAGAAGGGGAGTTTATTTACTCTGCACACTGTAGGGGACAGAGTAGGACAATTGGTCAAGGATACAAAGATGTGCTCCACACCGTAGGAATGGGCAGTTCTGTGAGGCAAAAGATGCCCCTCATCTGTGAGTGGCCAGCAGTGGCTAGACTACCCCATAAAGAGACATTTTCTCTGCCATGGAGACTGGAGTGAAGGACTTTGAGTGTTCCTTACAGTGCAAAGATTCGTGGACTTTTCTGTGATCCACCGAGGACACAGGCCCATGAGGAAGTAGGTTGGCTTCTCCTACCTTGTCAGTACCTTCTAACTTGGGATTCAGTAGCATGTTGGCTGAAGAGAGCCTTTTTCTAGGAAAGAGGTTGAAGAACTCACCCTCTGGTTAGTCCTGTCCTCTTGTACAAGAGGTACCCTTACCACTTTGTTTCTGGTTTGCTTATTATCCTCCTGGCTGGTGCATAGCTGAGGACAGAGCAGTTTCTCCTCTCCAAGAAATGCAGCAGGAGCTGGATTCTGGACAGAAGGCAGAGCATAAAAAGTGGTACTTTGGCCCCCAAGGCTGAAGTCTCTTGGAGATGAAGACCTGCCTGACTCACATGCTGCAGGACCAGGTGTTTTGAAAACCTAGAACAGTTCAACAGTGAGCAGTGTCGTTACCCTAGATGCCACCATTCTGTCTTCAGTCCTGTCCTGTCACGGAGATGTTGAATGGCTCCATCCTCAATGGAAAACCTCTCTGTTGCTGGAAAAGTCTTTTCCCCAAAATCATAACTGTTTTTTGCCTCACTGGTTCTTCCACAGCTACTTTAGTTACTTTTCCCTTGCTGCTGAGACTGAGACTGAGACCCAACCCCAGAAGTTAAGAGAGAAAAGATTTATTTATCTCTCTGTCCATAGAGATTTCCTTCCATAGTCAGCTGGCTCTGAGGCAGGTAGCATATGTCATAGAGGCACCAGTTCATGGCATGGAAGACAGCAAAAGCAACAAGAGCAAGAGCAAAAAAAAAGCCTCTTCCTGCCCCTGTTGTCCTATCCAGACTGGTGGGATTAGGGTGGTGCCAATTGAATGGATGGACTGAGCCATTGATCCAACCATCACCCACCCTTAATTCCAGCAGCCTTAATCCCAGCATTAAACCATGAATCCATCACAAACTCTAAATTCAGCTACTTCTGAAAAAGCCACATCTACAAGTGCATTAGGCTTTGGGGGGACATCTAGACACAAACCATAATAGCAGCAGTTGTTTGAATGATTCATGAGTTTTGAGATGAACTTTCTAAGTTGACTGTGGTTGTTCTGCTTTTGTCTCAGAAGGCTTTATTACAAAAGAACAACGTTTGTCCTCCTTTATCCCTTGTAGCCCAACCACTGGACCAGTGCATCAAACTCATAGGCATGTAGGAAGTGTAACTCTCCTTTGGGAAAAGTGTGCTTTCCATGATTCAATTAGCCAACTGTTATCTGCAGAGACTGACTTAAACTGCTGTAGCCAAAGAGAGGAAACATAAGTGAGCAGATATTAACTGTAACCTCTAGCAACTGTGCCAGGAACTATACTAAGTGCTTTAATGTCAACACATTTATTTCTAAAAACTGGCATTTCATAAAAAGAAGTTGAAGCTCCAGATAGGTGCCTTGCCTGGGTTTATGTATCTTACAAGATTGTGATCAGTTTTTGAAGGTATTTTTTGGCTCTGCATCTTGTCAGGACACACTCCTCATACACAGGGTGGTGAGGCCAAGGCTGGATCTCTAGTGTTTTCACCCTGGAGTGACAGGAAAGAAGGCAGGGATAGCATGCAGCAGGGCTCACAACCTGGAAGGTGGCGTGATTTCAAGGTGCCAGGAAGTTTTTCCCTCTGGGGGTGGACATGTGTATTCACTTTTGGGGAGCAATACTACTCAGGTTGGAGGACATGGCCACCCACACATGCTCTTTGGTGCTGAAAATCACTTGCAGGACTCAAAAGGTAGAAGAAACTTTTTTTTTTTTAATTAAACAATACCTTGGGATTAACTTCTGAGATCAATCATTCTTCATATGGAGGTAAAATTTGCATAGATAATCTGATAGCAAGTGTACAGTCTAATGTGTTGGAGCAGATATATTCATCTGTGTGACCACTACTACAAAAAAGAGATGGATGGTTCCCAGTACCCCCAAGTTCTTTTATCTTCCCTCCATTTAAACTCATACCCCCAGGCACCACTGTTCTGACTGCTACACTATACATCAGCTTGTAGACTTTAGAACTTCATATAAATGGAAACATACATCACTTGTATGACTGGGCTCTGTGCCTGAACATGTATTTAGATATATTCATGTTGCAGTACATATCAGTTGCTCATTCTTTTAGTAGTTCATTCTTTTCATTGCTGAGTTTATTCTTTTTTTATTCCACTGCATGGATACACACTGTTTACTTGTTTTCTATTGATGGACCTCAGATACTTTCATTACCTAAAATTTTAAGCCATTCTAAAGTGCCTTGGGGTCCTAGTGTATGGGGAAAGCCTTTATGCACTCCTCTTCTGTTTGTTTTACTCATATATTGCTTACATCTTGGGATTTCTGTGACACATAGAATTAACTGCTAACACAGAGTTCAAATGACAGTGGTATGCTTTGCTTGGGAAAAATCAATACGCTCTTGAAGGCGCTAAGATTAGCGTGGCCCGCTCATCCCTTGGTGCAGCAGCTGTGTTAAGGGAGAGCAGCACAGGTAAGTCAGCAGCCCATAAACAAAGCACACTCACAGCAGCCTGACAATTGGGAGCTGTCCAGAGATGCCTCCTCAGCTCACTCTGGTAAGTCCGCTCCTAGAACAATGGCCCCCTTGTCAGCAACAGGGATCAAGAAATAACATTCCAAAATGATGAACCAAAGAAAGGCTGAATAGGGAGCTGAGCCAAGGCTGAAGCTTAGGTCAGACTTATAAATACAAAGGAATAAAACAAAACTGAACTGGTTGAAACTCAGTTACCAACTGAACATAGCAGAGTTTTTGCAAAGTGCAATGTAGGTGATATAGTTCTCACAGGAAGAAAACAAGAAGAAGGACACAGGTTGGCTTTCCCAAGATGGGCCCAGAAAGTGGGTTTGCTAAGATCCAGTGTGAAGAGTTGGCCACAGGGGCTGGGGAGATGGCTCAGTAGAATAAGCACTTCCCTGGCAAACACAAGGGCCTGAGTTCAATCCCCAGTTCTGAAAAAAAAAAAAAAAAAAAAAAAAAAAAAAAGATTTGGCCACAACAGGAGAGGTAGTGGGGTCACTGGTAGAACTACATTTTCAAACTGAGGTCTCCCTCCCCGCCGCACTCTTTCTCTCCACCCCCAAAACTACTGGATCCAGAAAAAAATAAATACAAGGTTTAATCAACCCCTGCAGCTCTCTGCAGAGCCCTACATCACCCAGCCCCAACTTCCTGCCAGCCACAGTCTCATTTTCTTTTGTGTGTCCTCAACTAGTTTTTCAGGAAGTCTTGTGTCTTCTGGTTTGGGCTACCAGTATACCCAGACATACCTTTGCTACCCAACCATCACAGGTACATAAGGGACAACCTATTCCAATGTCTGCTTCATCCTCCTAGTTTTATCCCATGTTTCTATTTTGCTAATGCTAATACTGTATATTTCCTGTAAGCCACATTTAATCCTTTGTGAAATGAAATGGGGTATGAATGAATAAATAAGTCATGAAGCTGACCTCAGAGTGAAATTGAAACAACCCACACCTCTCCTCCACCCCCAACCAACAGGGGTGGCTGACACAATGGTCACTTCTTCCTGCAGAAATAGTGACAGACAAAAGTAGGGAGCTGCCCTGAGGTTATGTTGTCCAAATTTCTCAGGACTTTAAATTTTCATTTGTTCAGTGTTTCATTTATATATATATATATATATATATATATATATATATATATATATATATATATATAATATTATATAATATATGTATTATATAATATTATATATTTCAGTTTGGGGGCTTCCTGTCTATTGTTTCCCATCTCAGAAGCAGTGCAGAAACTGTGGGTCCATGTCAGGAAGCCCACTGCTCATCCCTTGAATAGAAAATGCTGTCGTCATGTTCCTTGGGCAGGGCTATTGGTTTCATGCCCAAGGCAGGGCAGTTTCTTTCTTTTTTAAAATTTATTTATTCATTCATTTGTTACAGGGTCTCAACATGC
>PVKA01011255.1:28028-61707 GCA_004027165.1 Ctenomys sociabilis
ATATATATATATATATATATATATATATATATATATATATATATATATATATATATATATATATATATATATATATATATATATATATATATATATATATATATATATATATATATATATATATCCCAGGAATTCTTGTATCTGCCAGATGGGAAGACAGGGAGCTCACCTTGCTGGATCAGGCACTCCTGTGAGAGCTGAGGGAATTAAGACCCTGGATCAACTAGCAACCACTGGCTATGGGGAATAGGAAGAGAGAGAGAGAGAGAGAACACATCCAACGCTTTCTGGTGGGACCAGAGAATGAAAGCAAGGTCCCTTCTCTTAATCTATACTGGGGTTAGGGGGGAACATAAGAAACTAAATGAAACACATGATTTCAGATAAGTGCTGCAAAGGAAGTGAGTGAGGGAAGGTGATTATTGTTTGAGTGAATGTGGTCAGGAAAGCCTCTGGGGAGATGGTATTTGAACAAAAAGGAAATAAAGGCAGGGAGGTGAGCCCAAAGGTAGGCCTTTCCAGACAGATGGAATAACTGTGCCGAAGTTCTGTGCTAAGGAGTGCTTGGCCTTGTCTGAGAATTGTTGAGAAATTTTCAGAATTTGGAGCTGGTGGCACAGCAAGTAAGAGTAGCTGAGGAGAACAGCTGGAAATGAGAAGCCCACGCTCCACAGTGGATTGTATGCTGTGGGAAAGAGTTTGGGATTCATTCTGAACGTAATCAGAAGCTGTTCAAGCCTTATGAGCAAGAGAGTAACTGAACTGATTTATCATTTTGAAAACAGCTCTCTGATCACTGTGTGCTGAACAGACGAAAGTGGACCAAGAGTAGAGGTGGCAGGGACTAGGTATCAAGCACTGCTGGAGTGTGGGGAGGAGATGCTAGCTTGCACCAGACTGTGAGCGCAGCAGACCGACAGCCTGGGCAGCTGAATTTCACTATTGGTAGCAGTTGAAGGAAAATGCCACTAATTACACCATGCCATGCCACCAATTATAAGATTCATCCTGCACTCACAGACAACTGTCATATGAGAAAAAATTCAGGAAGTAGAACTCAAAAGCCTTGCTGACAGGTCAGATAGAGAGAAGAACAAAAATCACAGGTGACTCCTAGGTTTTAGACCTGAACAAATGGGTGAACAATGGTGCTATTGACTGGAATGGGAAGACCGAGGGAGGCACAACTCTGGAGATGGGAGAAAGCAACAAAGGCAAAGGCAGCTGAGGTGAGGGGATGGTGGGCATCTGGATGCAGCAATGGTCTCAGCAAATGTGATCCTAGGGATCTGAGCCAGCATGGGTGATAGGCTCCGGCCCAAGTACAAACTGCTAAAAGTTGAATCAATCACGGCTCTAATTCAACCTGGCTGAATCCCAAAATCAATAGTTTATCTTCCCAATGCCCACTTCCTCCTTCTTCCACACTCCCGTCTTAGACAGATCTTCCGTGCACACAAGGGAGCCCCCTATCAGCTCCTTGTGTGCCCCTGAACCTTCCACCTCAAACTCCAACCCTAGAAAAGGTCTATAAAATCTCAGCCTTCCTGCCTCAGGTCAGAGAATCCTCCCATCTCCCTGCCATCAATCCTCTCCTTGTCTTGCTTAATGACAATAAAGGCATTTTCCAACCTCTTCTTTTACTTCTGCTTCTCGGCCGTGTCACCAAAAACCCTAACATTTTGGTGCTATGACTCAGATCAGTGAGCCACACAGGCCCTGGGGGAACCCTCCCTGCCCTGGGTTTTTAGCTCCATCATCATGAAGCCACTTCTGCTCTTCCTACCATCAGCCTTTGCTAGCCTGCTCCAACACTGGCCAGCCTCAGCTCATAGGTGAGCCATTTCTCAGTTTGGGGGCTTCCTGTCTATTGTTTCCCATCTCAGAAGCAGTGCAGAAACTGTGGGTCCATGTCAGGAAGCCCACTGCTCATCCCTTGAATAGAAAATGCTGTCCTCGTGTTCCTTGGGCAGGGCTATTGGTTTCACGCCCAAGGCAGGGCAGTTTCTTTCTTTTTAAAATCTATTTATTCATTCATTTATTTGTTACAGGGTCTCAATATGCAGTTCGGGCTGCATAGTGACCCTCTGTCTCAACCTCCCCACTGCTGGGATTACAGGTGTGTGCCACCAAACACGGTTTTGAGGGCAGCACTATGCACCTAGGGTTCTGGGACCAACAGCATGCAGTACCAGGGATCAAACCTGGGTCCTCACACTTCCCAGGCAGGTACTTAGACCACTGAGCTATCTCCCCAGCCCCCCAAATATCAGTTTTTTGTGGTGCTAGGGATCAAACTCAGGATGCACTTGCCAGGCAGGTGCTTATGCTGCTGAGCTATCTCCCTGGCCAGGGTAGTTGCATTCTTATATTTGAGGACCCCTTCCCGTCCCCAGTGATCCAGTGATGACTGGGAAAACAGATGTGGGATTTATTCTCTCATACTTCGTATTCTTTGGAGTAGATGTATAGAAAGTTTTAATTCCTTAAAACTTCTGTTATCACAACAGCAAGTGACCAGAAATCCCTTAACATCCTTTATTGTTCCCGAGGACATGCACCACCCTCTTACCTGGCCCTCCTCAGGAGGCTCCTCCTCAACCCAGCCTCCTCAGTCATCTCAAGCTGCGGCAGTCACTTGGCCTTCTGAAATTATCAGCTCCTCTCCTTCTTCTCCTCAACTAATTCATTCCTAACACAGTATTCGTCTTTTTAAAAACAAAAACAAAAATGCAGTCTCTTCCTCTGATTATCTGCCACAAGCTACAAAGCTAGAGAAATCCAAAGTAATAAATCTGTCTCAGTTGATAGAAGTTACTCAGTGCTTCATAAAGAGGATGCAGAATGGGAATAGAAAAGAGAAAAGTGATGCTGGAAGCCTATAAGAAGGAGCAAATTTGAGAAATAGAGGAAAAGTAGTGCTTCCCTGGGTTCAGACCAGTGTTTCTATTCCAGAGAGAAGGGACATTTCAAGCAAAAGTGTCCACAGATGTTAGAGAGGGAAAGAAGGGAGTATTTGTGATGCAGTCAGAGAAAGTTTCAGATTGATGAGGTCATGGATCTCTGCCTGAGTCTCAGCCCCAGGATGTTAACTGCCTATGTAGAGGAAAACCTGCTAAGATTTTTTGATAAATTTGATTCAGCTTTGTCAATAGTTACCCAGTCAACAGCCCTGAACCAGACAGTACCCAGTGTTTTCCAAAGGCTTAGGCAAAGGCATTTCCTGAGGTCTGTCAATTCATATGTACCCAGAAATAGTGAAGTTAGTAAGGCATGTGAAGCTAGATTGTTTGAGGCAATACTCAATGGCCATAAAAATTAAAGGGATTAAGCTCAGCATTCAAAAACCACTTGAGTCAGATATATTGAAGGAATATGCCCTTCTTGCCAGTCCACAAGTCCCAGACTTGGGAGTTGTCAGTGCTCTCTAGTGTGTTATGCCTAATCCTTATATTCTGCTCAGTCTGCTTGCTCCTACTCAAACTTGGTACATTGCATAAAATATAGTAACTATAACTAAGAGGGGTTGTTTTTGTTTACATTTTTCAAGTTCTTATAAGAGATCTCTGCTAATTGACCTACAAAATGTTCTGAGTATTATTTTATAATATCAAACTTTAAAAAAGCTATTGTAATTTAATATGGCCAGAGGTATATTTGAGTGCGCTTTGATTTTGTGAAGATGTTCTTTTGTGTGTCCTGTGTATTTGTTTATGCCATTCTGTGAACAACTGCTCCTTTTTATTTGAGCTTTGGAAAATAGACTAAGAAGCATGCTTTCTCCTGAATTACCAGCTGGTCTAAGTGATATCAAAATTGGTTTACTCACAGGTCATCAAAGATTTTTCATATAATTAAACAAAAATTGCTAAAATGAAGAGCTATTATTGGTCAGGACTCCAATTTATGGATAGAGGAGTGGCCAACATTTGTGGATTCATATAGAGTCCCCAGTGGTCTTCACGGTCTCTTAGAAGACACCCTCCCCCAGCAATTTGGTCATAATTTTATAAAACTATGAAAATTTGTTATTGCTAATTAAATGTATTCATGCCTTCTAAATGTACAGTATTTTGCAATATAAAACTGATGATGATATATATTTTTCTTTTGGCAGAACGGGAGATTGAATGCAGGCCCTTGCACTTGCCAGGGAAGCGCTTATTCCACTGAGCCATCTCCCCAGCCCTGATGACATTTTCTTTGGGATTTAAACATATGCTTTTCTATTATATTTAGAGATGCTTAGTCAACTTGGAAATTTCATCATGACTGTTATGCTACATTACTAAATTTGACAATCAATGTCAAATTTTCTCTGAAAAATTATAACATGTCTGTTAACATTCTGTAGGGATTTAACTACTAGAACACCCATGGTTGGTTGGTAATAAATAACAGTTCTATGGTTACACTTTATATTTCAAGGTGCTTAATACTTAGATAAATTCCTATTTTACATCCCAACCTGCTCCTAACATTCATGCCAAGCTTAAAAGGCAGACCTCAGCCCTCAAGCTCTACAGAAAAATTTGCTTAATCTGGCTTTCCATGTCCTCAAGAGTAGAGACAAAAATTAACTATACACACGTGCCAGCTATGGGCTGCAGCACTCAGGACTCCCATCAAAGCCGGACATTAGCAAGATGATGCTAAACCTAAACAAAATGCTGTCAACACTTGTGGATTCATATGGAGTCCCTTTTTGGACCATATTTAAAGTATGATGAAGGACACTTGACACATCCACCACTGGGACCTGCAAGTTCCATCTGCAAGCCCCAAGAGTCACTGGAAACGCAACTTCCCTGTCTGTTAGGGACTGGGTAAGTCATCTAATTCCCCGCTCTCACAGAATAACTTGCTGCAGCCAGATTCATTGATAGTTGACCTGTTTCATCTTGCTGCTAAAGAAAAACAATGGGGCTTGGAGTCCAGAGCCCTCACTGAGGTATCTTTGTTAGAGCCCTGAGTCTTGCTGGCCATTTCAGGTAGGCATTGTTTTCTTGTAGTCATGGAGGTCACACATTGTGTTCTTCCCGAGTTTTCAAGTCACTGTATTAGATCTTCAGTCTCCAGAGTGGCAGCTGATGGCCAGTCTACATGACCGTTCAGACAGGACCCATCCCTTGCCCACTCTAGGCACTGTTTTCACTCATTATTTCCTTATGATCCCAACCTGCCCCATACCTCTCATGGGGAGAGTTCTCTTTCAAAAGCTTCACTTCTCTTTCATCTCTTTCCACAGTACTTGCTCGACAAACCCAACTTCAATATGCCACCAGATTCTCCCTCCCTCTTCCCTCTTCCCTTGTTAACCACATAGTCTGGGACACCTCCAGTCCCACTTGTTCCACCCACACTACCCCTGCACTAGTTTGCCTTAGAGATCCCTCAGCCTTCCTCTGAATTCCCCAACATCCAATAGCCCCTAGAGTACAAACATCAGGAACTATTCTTCGCCCTCACCATGGTCATGGTGGAATGACACATTTGAATCATGGACCTCCCTCCTACTTCCCCTTCTGAGTTCTTTAATTATGATAATGACCTGTCTGCTCATAACATCCTATCTTTTTAAACTATTTTTTAAGGTTTCTTCAATCCTGGATGGTAGCCTTTACCAATGAGAAACATTTTGTCCTTGAGGGGACGTCTGACACTAGCTTCTGCATAGGTGTGAATTGTCATCCTGTCAGTCCTCCTTGCCTCCAAAATGACACAGCCCAATCAGCAGGAAGTCAAAGAGAATCGCCATCCCTTTATAACAGCTAAAAGGCGGGAATGATAGGTTCCAGCCTGAGTACAAACTGCTAAATTATCATGGCCCTGATTCAATATGGCTGAATCACCAAAACAACAGCTTATCTTCCCAATGGCCACTTCCTCCTTCTTCTGCATCCCAATTCTGGATACCTGGATTGGACCTGAAAAGGGAGCCTCCAGGCAGCTCCTTGTTTGTCCCTGGACCTGCCCCTCAAACTCCACCCCTAGCAAAGACCCATCAAATCTCAGCCTTCCTGTCTCAGGTAAGAGAACCCTCCCATCTCCCTGCCATTGATCCTGACCTTGTCTGGCTCTATGGCAATAAAGCCCTTTTCTGTCCTTTTCCTTTACTTCTGCTTCTCTGCAGCACAGCCAGAAAACCTGACAGTGGGATAGACATCCGTCAGGATGTAGTAGAAGGCCAGGGCATGAACATGGTTAGAACACTTGGGCAAGGACTACCAACTGAGAAGATTTAGTAACCATGGGCGCAGAGCAGAAGCACCTGGGCCTGGCACACACATAGCACTTCTTCTGATATGAGAACACGCTGAGGCTGGCACCTGGCCTCAATCTACCGGCACAAGTTCAGGTGGGGCCACCTGGATCAATATAGAAGACATAAAAGGGTGACATCAAGTGGCTCTATAACCACTTCTCCTCTTCCTTTGAAGAATCCTTTTCTACCCAAGTACTGTTTTTGCACTTCTTTTCCTTTCCTTTTTTTAAATTTCTGCTCTAAAATAAATGGTAATCTTTCCCATCCACCAATTAATTGGAACAAATAAGAACCTGGAAAACACTTTCGATAATAAGAACACCATTTTACCCAATTAAAATCTAAATTAGCATTTGAGGGAGTGTATCTAGGACCTCTAGAACACAGCTGCCTAAAATCAGACAGTGAGAACAGGTCAACTGAAGGGCGATAATCAGACCAAATATATGGAAGCGGGAGGCTTTTCAGAACTGATTCACTTGTTGCTATGAAATGGGACTGAAATGCTTCATGCCAAGCCTTTCTCCTTCCCAACCCATGCAGAGCATTTTTCTCCCAGGGTAAAGATCTTAAAGCTTAACACCATTCCAGGTCCTGTTCATCTTCATTTGTGACTTGGGTAGACACATGTCTATCATTTGCAGTCTGGGGTGTCTTTGTTATTTCACCCAAAGTTGTGACATCTTTCTTGATTCAAAATTGACTTTATTTGGCTCAGTTTAAGGCTATACTGCACAGGAATTGACATGGTCAACCCTGGCTTGGCTGTGTGATGGAACCTGCTGCTTCCACGGCCAGACTCTTCACCAGTGGCATTGGGTGCTCCAAGTGGGATCCTACCTGGAGTGAAATGTCAAGCATCTGGGAGAAGAGAGTTTTGGTGGGCTCTGCCTGGTCTTCATGAGTTCTTAGTAGCAGCTATATCACTACCACCAGTGCCACTGCTGCTTCATGTTGCATCCATGATAATTATACTAGCTAATAGCTATTAAATATTTACTTTATGTCAGATACTAACTTTAGTGCTGTGCACATCATAGCTCATGTAAGAGTCACAATAATGCTAGGGGAGAGTACTGTTATTACTATCCTTCCTATTTCATTAAAGATAATGAAAACAAAGCATGGCATAAATGAGTAAGCTGCCTAAAGTTCACTAGTTGGTGATGACAGCGCCAAATTATAAACCTAGGCACTTTGGCTCTGGAGTCCGCATGTGTAACCGTTCCTCTCTGTGGCCATGTTACTGCAATGGGGCCCTGCCTCCACTGGCAAGGTCGATACGTGCAGTAGCTGGGAGGATGTTAAAGACAGGGGCACAGGGTGAGGAGATGGCTTGCGGAATAAGTGTTTCCCTGGCAAGTGCAAGGGCCTGAGTTCAACCCCCAGATACACAAAAGAAAGAAAAGAGGGGGCATGCACCCTCATCTCTATGGATGGTGTACGGATGCAGTGGTGGTGAGCCATTCTGGACAAAGAAGAGGGCACTGCCGAAAATTTAGCAACTAAAAAAAGGAGGATCTGGGTTCCTAAAATGATGGACTCCATTAGAGATGTTTATCGGGGCCCTAATACCAACCTCTGCTTGGTTGGAGCCTCTATTATTTGGGGCCTTATACAAGCTGAATCCATATCTACAATGACATAAAGGAGAAGGTCAGTCTGGAAAGCAGAGATTTGCCCATGCTGTCTCCATGTCAGAATCATGGTCTCCAGCTCTGCTGTGCCAAAGAGCCAATTTCTGTTTCTGAAGCCCAATGTACCAAGCTGCATAAACCAGACTGACAGGATGAAGGTAGGGAGAGGCCATCTCCATGACAACAAGGCAGTAATGTTTTTATTTACATAGAATAATTAATGTCCCAGTAATTTTTACAAGCATAAAGCAAAAAATTATCAAACCAGAGCAAGCTTGCTAAACAAAGAGCTGACACTCAAAAAAAAAGGCCTCATCTCACAAAATCAGGTGTGTGTGTGTGTATATTTGGAGAACATGAGCTCTTGGGAAAAGCTACAGAGACAATCTAATCTGATCTGAAGGCTGGGAAAGAGGATAGGAAAAAGAGGTGAAGAAGGTCAAGCTGAGTCAAAAGTTTTCAACATAATGGTTTGGGAGGTATAAGGAAGAATTTGATATGCTTTTCTGATCACTCTTACATTGAAAAATCAGTACAACAGGGAAGAAAGTTTTAAGCCTCTGTGCCTTCACTAGTCATTAGCAGAACTTTGTTTTTTTAATAAACGTCTTTAGTTTTTGTACTCATAATTATCAAGCTCATCTAAAATTTAGACAACTATTTTTGACTTCTAATTATTGCTTCCCATATTTCTATACTACCTGTTGCAGTTGTTAGGAAAGTCATTTAATCTCACGGAGTCTTGGTTTCCTCATCCCTAAAAAAAGGATAATAATGCCTAGAGCAATTGTTGTAGAAATAGTTTATAAATTGTTGTATAAATAGTTTAGTAGTTGGCCACTAGAAAGGAAATGGCAGAAGCTGGAGCAGCCAGGGCAAGCTAGGTATCCTGTCTTGGAATCTTTTCGTAGGACACCTACCATTCTAACCAGAGCCACTTTCACTAAAATGTAACTGTAATACACATACAAGTCAAGGCTAAACTGTATGACATTTATTTATTTATTTATTTATTTATTTATTCATTGGTGCTGGTCTTGTTGGTGATGGGGACTGGGGACTGGTGATGATACCCAGAGCCTTCGTACTGAGCTACATCCCCAGCTCTCCTAATATAGCCTTTTTTTTGGAGAAAAGTTCCTACTAAGACACTACTGCCCAAGATGGGCTCACAACTGCTATCCTCCTGCCTCAGTATATTTTTACACAGTGAATATGCCTAAAAGACCACTACACTGAAAAAATATATAGGAAATTGAATCCCAGAAACTACCTGATGTTCCATCCTGTCATCTTCTCCCAAAGACAACCATTATTCTATTAGATTAGCTTTGTCTGTTCTGGAACTTTTATAAAAGATTCACATAACAGACACATCACTGTGTGGCCACGTTGCTTGTATATAGTTTATCGTCTAAAAAAAATCTTCTATATATGAATTTATTTATTTGATACAGGTTCTTGCTATGCATCTTGGACTTGTAGTGATCCTCTTGTCTCTGCCTCCCCAGTTCTGGGATTACAGGTATGTGCCACAACATCCAGTTTCAGTGGCCAGCACAGCTCACTTGGAGTTCTGGGGCCTGCACTGCATGTTATACCAGGGATCAAACCCAGGTCCCTGCAATTGCCAGGCAGGTACTTAGACTGTCAAGCTATTTCTCCAGTCCTGTCATTTTTTATTGTTACATATTTTTCCCTTTCTACTCTTAGGGTCCTAGGAAAACATACATGTCATTATAAGAAATTACACGGGCTGACGGCATAGCTCCATGGTAGAATATTTGTGTAACACGTGTGGGTTCTATCCCCAGCAATATCCCCAAAGGAATTGTTTTCCTGAAAACTTATTTTCTTATTTGTATCTTAGTTCCTCTGTGTGGAACTAGTTCTTTAGTTCGTGTGTGTGGTGTGTGTGTGTGTGTGTGTGTGTGTGTGTGCATATGTGTGCACATGTATATATGTGTTTCCTTTGGGATAATCTTCAGGAACCAAAGCCCATTTTTATGACTTTTTATTCATATGATTACTTCGCTTTCTTAAAATTTCCATATTCAATCACAACCCTCAAATAATTTTGTATACACTCAACAACTAGTTCTCTCTGATATGTGCTTCAGAAGAAAAGTCCAGTCCCAACAGCCCTGAACTGGTTACTTTTGAACCAGAGGCCTGAAAGGAAAGTTCCCCAAAGGTGCTGTAATGCATCTCAGATACTCAAGGAGGCAGTTTGTCTCTAACATTTCATGGTCCACATCCAGGCGTTCCATAGGTATGCAGTGTCTATCTGGGCCTGGTATGTGCTTTGAACTGCAGATGAACATGAGAGAGATGTAAAACCATAGTGATGATCTCTACTCTGGCAATGTGGCCCCTGAATGATGTGTCCACTTCTGGTACAGTGCCACAGACCCTAGGTCCTGAACTATCTTGTGCTACCACTAGAGATGAGCTACCAAACTGAAAAGGAGTCCAGACTCATACAAATCCCTGTTATACAGAATGTGCTACTTCACGATGATGAGCCCTGAGTGCCTTTTCACTCCAGTTCAGTCTCAGGAAGGATTCTTATTGGTCTTTCATGGGTTATCTGTGCATCTCCGAAGCCAGTCACTGATGCCACAATGGAGCCATGTAATCCATGGCTTGCATGTGGACTCCATGCTCCTTAGGGAAGGGACAAGTGTATTTTTCCCAAGGGAACAAAGCATTAGACAGACAAACAAAAACTGATTTTGATTTTGATTTTGTGCATAGGGTGAGCCGTATGCACACTTGTACATGTACATGCTGCAAATACATGCACATGGGAAGGTGACTGTTTTAGCTTAGTTCTTCCAGAGAGAGACCCTGAGACAGGGCCTCAGGTGAAGTTTCTTAGGGAGATGATTCAAGATGGTGGAAGTGAGGAGGGGAAAGCTTTCAGTGAAAGAGGAACTCTTAAACCAATTATCACCCAGGGGATGAAGGATGACCACACTGCAGGACTCTCGGCATTAGTGCTCAATAGTCACCCCAGACTGGTCCCAGCTCAGGAGCTATTTCTTGCTCAACACCTCTCTGTTGTACCCACAGCAGTGTGGGCTCCAGTGACCAGAGAAAGCCTCATCCAGCTGGTAGCCTCTCTGGTGTTCATGTGGCAGTGAGGTTCAGATCTGCCAGTGTCTGCTGCACCCACACTCATGTCTATGGGGAGAGACAACCACAGAAGGCCCACATCTTTATATCTGATGTATATATATGTCAAGATCAAGGGATCAAGGAATATGAGCCTCTCAGGGCTCATGGGGATGAGGTTCAGGTGATAATGGCTTTTATAAGACAGGAAGGAGACATTACCTGAACATCTGTGGTTTCCATCTGGAAAACCCACTTGTAGTGTTGAGCATGCCTGTCAGGTGAAACAACCACAGCCATGATCAGGGTGTTGATGGAGATAGCCACATGTGTGGGACACACTTCTCTGGCTTCTTTCCTTAAAACCTGGCTTGGCCAATCAGCACATTTGATTGCCTTCCCCATAACAGCGTTTGAGAATGGATTCATGGCCAGAACTGGAAAATTTAGAGTTAATCCTACTATGTTGGTTGGAACAACCAGGAAAGGATCCTCACACTCTCTGGAGGAAATGGGGAGATTGTAAGTATGTAACTCCAGGTCCACCATATAAAGAGAGCTTGCCTGAAGAAAGGCAGCAGAAATAGCAGAGCCAAGGGAAAGGGACCTGAGGACTGATGTTGTCACATGAGCTGGTGCACCCTGCAATGCTTCCAAACTTGCCAAAGCCACTGTATGAGGTGACTTACCAGGCACATTTGCTTGAATAAATGCCTTGCTTTCCTGAAGCACTTTTTGTTGGTTTCCTCATCAATTGGCCCTGCAGGTATCCCAACACAAGGTATAAACTGGCACAACAGTAAGATGGCAAGGCCTGCCTGGTAAATATTAGTGCTTATGTTCCTAGGACCAACTTTCTGGAACCTTGACAAGTGACTATGAGCATCTTAAGGGTTGCCAAGGCAACAGATCATTTCTCAGAAATGAGTTTAAGCCTTTCCTTCCTTATTTCTGGAAGATAATTGATAGAGCACATGTTTAAGAAAACAATCTACATTGGATTGTAAAAAATAAGTGACTTTAGAGCTTCCCATGAGTTACTGGCCCATCACAGCCTCAGTTAAACCAGATTTGCTTCTTCCAGGGTCAGGTACAATAAGACCAGAGTAAGAGCTCCTAAGAATAGCTCATGTTAGTCCTACAATGTTTCACATGTGCTAACTCTTGAACCCTCGCACAGCCCTTTAAGGTACCATTTCCCTGTTAGGGAAGCTGAAGCACAGAGAGATTAAGTCATTTCGTCATGCTGTGTGCACATTGGAGTGAGAGTTCAAGCCCAGGGCTTCTGAATCTAGACCCTATACTCTTTTCTACTTGCCTGTGGGAGCAAAGTAAAACAAAACAAACCCTACTTTCCATTAAACCCATGACATTGGCCAACCTTATCCTTAAGCTATTTTCACAGAATAGGCCAGGGACAGATAGGTTTGCACGGGCAGAGACTGCTTTACGGAATTAGTTGGAAATGCATAATGTGGCCAGACTCTCAGATAACATTCCTGTGAAGTGTGCATCCAGCTCAGCTCAGAGACCCAGTTCCTTGTCCCTGTTTTGTCATTTTCCACACTGGCCTTACAAAAGTGCCCTGAGATCTCAAGGCCCTATCTTCCTCACTCGAGGCTAAAGGCCTCTTCACCAGTTCCACCAAGGAAACAAGGGACAATCTAGTTCCGAGGAGCAATAGTTAATGATACATATGCTTGTCAGTTGGCATGAAGGAAGATTTTATGTTGACCAGGAAAAGAAAACAATTATCATTTTTAAAACTAGCCACTGTTTGAATAAATGCTTTTAGGAAAATGAAAGTGTTTTTCTTAGAGACAGAACTGCTCCTCTTCTCTTACTTGGTTACCAAGGTTGAAGTCCCCAGTGCATGGTTTAGAAGAAAAAGAATGAGCTTAAGTTATAAAACAATGACAGTCAACTTAAATTCATTCTTTAATTTTCCTCCTTTAGTCATTTCCCTTTCTTTCCTGAACTAATTTGTCCTAACTCCATAGGGAGGCTGGGCAAGGTAAGTAGCCCTCAGAGGCCAGGAGTAGTGTATTCAAGCCCCAGGGACCTCACAAGGGACAGCGAGGTAAATGTCAAAGCTTGGGTGTCCAGCCTGGAAAGAGGACAGTGGGAGAGATGGAAGAATAGTGACATATGAAGGACTGAGCAATGCAGTAAATACATACAGGGTAGCAGATGCCACAGTCAGAGAGAGGAGTTACCAGTAAAAGACAAAAAGCAAGTCTTGGGGTGGCTGATTTGGAGTTGTGGACATCAGGATGAGCTCACAGACTTTGAAGTAAGAGTAAATATAAATATGTATATATGTGTGTAAGGGGAATTCATAAGTAGAATTTCATTGTCCAGCGATTAGGCACAATTGTTTATCTGACTTGTAACCATTTGAGTTATGTCCAGTTGGGGGAGCATTAGGAATAAAATTTGTGCAGATAACTTTACATGATTCCTTTTAGATATAAATTTTCATTTGTCTTGGGTAATACCCATGAGTGGAGACATTGGAACATAGGCTGGGTCTTGTTTAGCTTTATAAGAATTCCTCAAAGCTGAGCCTGATGACACATGCCTATAATCACAGCAATCTGGGTGCCTGAGGTAGGAGGATCACAAGTTCAAGCTCAGCCTGCACTATTTAGCAACTTAGCAAGATAAAAATGAAACGAAACAAAATGATATAAGGATGGAGATGTAGATCAGTGTGAAGGTCCTGGATTCAATTTCTAGTTAAAAAAAAGAAAGAAGGGAAGGAAGAAAGGAGAAAGGGAAGAAAGAAGCAAGGCAAGGCAAGGAAGAAAAATCATCAAATGGTTTTCTGCGGTTGCAGTACCACTTTTATACCTAGCAATGTAAGGTCCAATTGTTCCACATTTGGTACTTTCCATTTTAATGGGTTTACAATTTATATGTACTTCCCTGGTGACTAATGACACCGAGCACATTACCATGAGCTTATGTCATTCACACATCTTTTTTCATGAGCTGTCTGTTCAAATCTTTTGCGCATCTTTTAAAAATTACAATGTTGGGCCAGGGAGATAGCTCAGTAGAATAAATGCTTGCTTAGCAAGCACGAGATCTGAGTTCAAACCTGGTACCACAAAAATAAATTGTGATGTAATTTTTCAGCTATTGATTTATAAAGAGTTTTTCATATATTCCAGATATAAATCTTTGTCAGATGCATGCACTGTGACTATATTCCTTTTAAAGCTGGATTATACTACAGTTTCAATAATTAATACTTTCTATCTTGTTATCTTCCTAGTGGTTGTCCACAGTACAAGAAGCCAATAGAATATCCTGTCTAAACCCTATTCATGCAAATCATGCTTCTCATAGAAGTATACAGAAGTAATGAATATTTATCCTAACTTATTGTTTATACAAACACAGAATGGTTCTTCCTTTGTATCTGCTCTTTTTGTTTAGTCCTGTCAAAGATGGGCATTCCATTGTCATTCAATTATTATAGGTGCCTGAACTCAGCAAAACAATCAAGCAAAGTCCAGTAGTCCATAATAACAGTGGGTTATCTGAAGAAGTTGTTGACTAGAGCCATTTACAGTTCAGCTTATTATTATGGCCTCCTTTTATATACCTCATTTTTATGCTTTTCTGCTGGATGGTTAAGACCAAGATAAAACAAGACCTACATAACAAAAAATGTAGCTTTTGTATCAGATGACATCAGTCAAGTCCCCTCAGGGTTTATCCTGTAACACCATACCTCATTCTGGTTTGAAGTTGAGACTATCTGAGAACAGAATTGCTACCCCTGCTTTTTTCTGAGGTGCTCGGGCATGTAGTATTGTTGTCCATCCTTTGACTTTGAGCCTATGAATGTCCTTTTGAGTTAAGCGTGTTTCTTGTATACAGCATATTGTTAGGTTTCCTAATCCACTGTGCCAGTATATTTCTCTTAATTGGTGAATTGAGTCCTTTTACATTGATAGTTAGAATTGAAATGTTTTGACTTATGTTTGTCATGATATTTACCTGGTGTTGTTTACTCCTTTGTATCCTGTGTTTAATTGCCTGTCCTGTTTAGTGGGTTCCTTCCATTCTCATTCATGGAGTTCTGGTCATTGTGGTCTCTCTCTAGAACATCTTTCAGCATCCTGTGAAGGGATGGCTTTGTCATCATGAAATTATTTAGTTATTCTTTGTCATGTCAGTATTTCACTTCTCCATCAAACTTGAAAGAGAGTTTTGCAGGGTATAATAGTCTGGGCTGGAATTTGTTTTCGTGTAGGACTTGAAGAACTCTGCTCCATGCTCTCCTTGCCTTCATAGTTTGAGTAGAGAAGTCGGCTGTAATTCTGATGGGTTTTCCTCTGAATGTGATCTGCTTCTTCTCTCTAGCAGCATTCAGTATATTATTTTTGTGTTGGATTTCTGGGATGTTGACTATTATATGGCTCAGTGTGCTTTTAGTTGGGTTGAAGTTATTTGGCATTCTGTATGCTTTGGTTACCTGAATGTTGGATTGTTTCCTCATATTTGGGAAGTTTTCTGCTATTACTTCTGCCCATATTCTTTTTATATCATTTGTATTGACTTCTTCATTCTCATTGATGCCAATTAATCT
The DNA here is from genome assembly GCA_004027165.1 of Ctenomys sociabilis. NCBI lineage: Eukaryota > Metazoa > Chordata > Mammalia > Rodentia > Ctenomyidae > Ctenomys > Ctenomys sociabilis. The sequence continues at coordinate 43,651 of PVKA01011255.1, forward strand.
CACATTGTTCATCTTGGCATCATCCTGCAGGTGATGGATTATTTTTTCCTGCATCCTCGTTGTTTTTAAGAGATCCTTTCTCACCTTTTCACTAGCTGCGCCAGCGTCTTCAAGTTCTGCAACTCTGTCTTCGCTTTCACTCAGACGGTTTTGTATACTCGTGATTGAGATTTTATGTTCTTCTAAATCTCTTTGACTCTGCTTCATGTGATCTATTTCTTTTCTGTATTGCTCATTTCAGGAATCCGTCATATTTCTGATCTCCTGTATTTTTTTTTTATCAATGTCTTCTTTAGAGGTAGCTATTAATTCTTTTATTGCAGAGTTTTTTCCAATTGGGTTTCCTCTATATATTTCCAGAATTGTTTCTATATTTCAGATGCTATGATTTCAAAGAATTCTTTTTTATTTCAGAAATTATTTCTGCACTGAGTTCCTCTTTACCTTTCTGCTGTTGTTTCTTTGCTTGCGATGCTGTTAATTCATACGTTTCAGCTGGAATAGTTTTCTCTGCACTTGTTCTGGCTGGGCATTGGGTTTCCCCCATATATTTCTAGATTTGATTCATTATTTCAGATGCTATGTATTCAAAAATTTATTTTTTTTTATTTCAGGCATTAATTCTGGCCTGAGTTCCTCTACACCTTTCTGCTATTGTTTCTTTTCCTCCACTTCTGTTAATTCATTCATTTCAGCTGAACTAGTGTCCTCTGCACTTGTCATGCGTGGGCTCGAGGCCTGAGATTGCATTTTGCTCCTTGTCTTTGTTATTTTGTATAGCACTGACCTCTGATCTTTGGTGTAGAGCTTTGGTGCAGTTATGACCTTAGCGCATAAGGAGATCTGGGTGCCAGCCTATTAAATTTGAGATTATCCAGTTATGCCTGGCCTGGATGTAGCTGTTGTGTTCAGTTCCTTTTTGTTGCAGTTCTTCTGGTACAACTGTGAGCCTGTGGTTTCCCTCCATTGTTCCCCTGGTCCAGGGAGCACAGAAGCTCTCCACACACTCACCAGGCTGGGCAAGGGTAGATCAGTTGCCAGGATAGTTGGAAAAATCGTCACTCACTTGGCGGGCTTGGCAGGGGCTCTGGGGAGCCTCAGCCAGGCAGGTTGATCTGTGATTATATTCCTACTCTCTTGCTTACCTATTTATTTTCTTAATTGCTTCGTTTAATAAAATGAAGTTTTAATTTTGATAAAGTCTCATTTCTCCTACTTTTCTTTGTCCCGTGTAAGAAAGCTTTGCCTCACCTCATGAAAATATTCTTCTTTGTTTTTTTTTAAAACTAGAATTTTAAGTTTTACACAGGTTTATATTATATCTTCTGAAAATGTATTTAGTTATTTATTTGATATAGGGTCTTCTACCCCTATATTCTATCTTGAGTTAAATTTTATGTGCAGGATGACTACTAATTGAAGTTCATTTTAAGTAATCTTTCTTTCTTTCTTTCTCGCTTTCTTTCTTTCTTTCTTTTGTATCTTAGGGAAAGGTCTACAGGGTGTTCAGGGTCTCACTACTAAATTGGACCCATAGTCATCCACCTGTTTCCAGCCTCCCAAAAGCTGGGACTACAGGTGTCCACAACCATGTCCAGCCTCAATTGCTGTCTGAGCATGCCCCGGGGTGGGGCTGGCATGGCAGGCCTGGGAATTGAACCCCTTGCCCCTGCTCCTGCTTGCAGGCTCTTTAATCTGCTGAGCTTTTTGGATGTCCCCTTATATTTGTTTCGTGAGATAAAATCTTGCTACATGGTCTAAGCTGGTCTTGAATTCACTGGTCTTGAGCTCACTATTGTTTGCCTCATCCTCCTGAGTACTACTCGGATTACAGGCATATGTCATTGTGCCTCGCTCACTTTATACAATTTAGTTTCTCTAATTATTCTAGAATTAAGTGTTTTAAAATGTATGCTTCTTTCCCCAGTGAAAGTCTTGAATGTCTCTGTCAAAAATCAATAAACAGGGCTGGGGCCTGAGTTCAATCCCTGGTTCAGAAAAAAAAAAAAAAAAAAAAAAAAAAAAAAAAAAAAAAAAAAAAAAAAAAAAAAAAAAAAAAGAAAGAAAGAAAAAAATCAATAAACAGGGCTGAGGATATAGCACAGTAGAATAAGAGCCTGACTGGGGAGTACAAGGTCCCTGGTACTAAATAAATAAATAAACAAACAGAATATTTATGGATTTGGTTCTACATTGTCTATTCTATTCCACTGAATGATTTATGTAGCCTTAGCTAAATAACACCCTACCATGATTACAGGAGCTTCTTAATAAGTATTGAGATTAGTTCTGTGAGTCAGTGAGCTCTCTTTCTCTCCACCTCAAGATTTGTTTTGGCTCTTTTAGGCCCTTAATATCACCGTATAAATTATAGGATCAAACTGTCAATTTCCACAAAAGCCTGTTAGGACTATAATTGAAATTGTAATAAATCTGAATGTCACTCTAAGTAAACTTGACCTAATGACAATATTGAATCTTCCAACCCATGACATATATCTTTCCAATTTCTTTCTTTCTTTTTTATGTATTTAGGACAGAGTCTACAGGGTCCACAGGGTCTCACTACGTGGATTGGACTCCGTGATTCTCCTGTTTTCAGCCTCCCAAGCACTGGGATTGCAGGCGCGCACCACCATGCCCAGTCTCATTTGCGGTCTCAATGTGCCCTGGGGAGTGGGGCTGGCGTGGCACACTCAGGATCAATCGCCCTCCACGGAGCTCTGCCTAAGCAGGCACTTTGGTCTACTGAGCTGTCTGGCCAGCCCCGATCTTTCCCATTTTTGAGATCTGTAATTTCAATAATCTCTTGTGCCTTTAACACAAAGGTATTACAAGTCTTTTATTAAGTTGATTAAATAATGCATTTTTAATTTTTATTTTCCAAAATGACAAAAAATAAAAATATAATGCAGATATGTACATGTAGAAGTCTGACTGCGATATTACAAAATATGTAAATTAAAATAGAAAGTGATAAACATTTGAATATTCAATTTTGAAATATCCATTCTTATTTGAAGGTCCTTTTTAATTTTTTTAATGTGTCAGGGTTTTTTATATTTTCTTGCTAAATTAGTTATGTTTTATTCTTGAATATTTTGTGCTGCTTCAAATATTTTTAAAACTTCATATTCTCTCTGCTTATCATATTTAAAAATTATTTTATGAGCATATTTCTAAAATGTGGGAGCTTTTCATGTTGAACTAATAGTGTTTGCATTTAAGTGTAAAATAATTTATAAATTATATCATAAATTATTATTTTAATACATTTTCTATAAAACCTCAAAAAATTTGTAAAACCAGGAAAAAAATAAATTTTATTTTCCAATTGTTGCCACTGTGTAGAAATGTAATGTAGGTCTCTCATCCCTCTCCTGGTTTTTGTTACTGTCAGCAACTTTATCTTCAAACACGATGGCTAGCAATGTTACCAACAAGACAGATCCTCGCTCCATGAATTCCCGTGTGTTCATTGGGAATCTGAACACTCCTGTGGTGGAGAAATCTGATGTGGAGGCCGTCTTCTCGAAGTATGGCAAAACTGTGGGTTGCTCCATGCATAAGGGCTTTGCCTTTGTCCACTATGTTAATGAGAGAAATTCCCGGGCTGCTGTAGCTGGAGAGGACAGCAGAACGATTGCTGGCCAGGTTTTAGATATTAATCTGGCTGCTGAGCCAAGAGTGCACAGAGGAAAAACAGGTGTGAAACGATCTGCAGTGGAGATGCACAGCTCCTCTTTTGACTTGGACTATGACTTTCATGATTATTATGACAGGATGTACAGTTACCCAACATGTGTGCCTCCTCCTCCTCCTCCTCCTCCTATTGCTCAGGCTGTAGTGCCCTCAAAACGCCAATGGTAGGGCTGAGAAGATAGCTCAGTAGAATGAGCACTTGCCTGGCAAGCACAAGGACCTGAGTTCAAACCCCAGTTCCACCTAAAAAAAAAAAAAAGGAAAACACCAGCAGTATGGGGAAACACCTCCTGAACAGGCAAAGGTGGCTTCAATTCTACTTGAATTGAAGTGTGGCCAGCAGGGATCTTCATCCAAGTCGGGAGAGTTAAAAGGTGACCTTCAGGCCATTAAGAAGGAGCTGACCCAGACAAAACAAAAAGTGGATTCTTTACTGGAAAGCCTGGAGAAAATTGAAAAGGATCAGCACAAACAAGCAGTGGAGATGAAGGATGCTAAGACCGAAGAGGAGCAGCCCACCACTTCCCAGGAGAAAGGTGAGACTAAGGTGAAGATGGAGTCTGAGGGTGCTTCGTATGACTCTACTGGATGGTGATGAAAATGAAGATTGGGCAGAGGACCAGCTGGAGTTTATCAAGGATGATGAAAAGAGGCTGAGGAAGGAGAGGATACAGCACCAATGGCAAGGATGACTCTTAAGCAATACTTTGGTTTAGAAGTCTTGTCTCGAGCAGTGTGAAGAAGAAGCGAGGATGACCCCTGGGCCCCTCAAAGCTGCGCGCTGCTGCATCTCGTGTCTGGCACCTGTGACCTGCCACCATCACCACCATGCCCAAGAGAAAGGCTGAAGGGGATGCTAAAGGAGATAAAGCCAAGGTGAAGGATGAACCACAGAGAAGATCTGCAAGGGTGTCTGCTAAACCAGCTCCTCCAAAGCCAGAGCCTAAGCCTACAAAGGCCCCTGCAAAGAAGGGAGAGAAGGCGCCCAAAGGGAAAAGCTGATGCCAGCAAGGATGGGGATAACCCTGCAGAAAATGGAGATGCCAACACAGCCCAGGCACAAAAAGCTGAAGATGCTGGAGATGCCAAGTGAAGTGTGTGCATTTTTGATAACTGTGTGCTTCTGGTGACTGTACAGTTTGAAATACTATTTTTTATCAAGTTTTATAAAAGTGCATAATTTTATTTTACTTTTTTTTAAGTTGTATTGTTAGCACACACAGAACACTTCATTGTTGTTTTGGGGGAGGGAGCATATGTCAGTAGTACAGTGTCTCCAAAGCTGGATTGATTTGGGGAAGGCACTTTCCCTGCTGGTTCTGAGAGACTTCCTCCTGGCTCCCAGGAGGAGGGATTCCCTGATGTTGACACATGTGGCCACCTTGGCATCAATGCCTTGTGGTACAGGGCAGCTCCCAGTTCATTTTATGTCCTCCTTTCTTTTGCCATCAGCATGGGCTTAACTCCCCTAAGCCCAGAGACCTATTGGGATCTCATTCTGATGTTGCCAGCGTGACAATCTGGACTTGCCAGTAATGTTGAGACTGTGTCCCACAAGAACAAGTGATTTCATTTTCTAGATGTGGATCTTCAGATTGATAATTCTGCCATTTTCATTTCCTGAAAGTCAGGGTCGGCTTGTGAAAAGTTGTTAAACAACATGCTAAATGTGAAATGTCAGCCCTCACTCTAAACTTTCCCTACTTCAGAGCCTCAAATGATGATTGCATTGGATTTTATAGTGGCTTTCTGATTTTTGGTAGTCCATCCAAGAAGGGAGTTTGAAAGTTGTTGTATACTGTTAGTGACTGTGCCTATGTCCTGCCTAAAACACTATGATTGTTTATGAAAAGTATCTTTAATAAAGCTGGAGACAGTTTGGCGTGGAAAAAAACACAGAAGTCTTGTCTCATTATTTCTTTACCTAAGCACTTGTCTAAGACCCAGATTTCACCAGATCCTCTCCCCTCATGTCTTCAGAACATGCTTTTCTCCCTGTGTCCTACCATGTTCATAATTACCCTGTGCCTAGTACAATTTTCACCTCCTTTGATGCTCCTAGTAGTTTTGTTAAGTCTTGTCCTGTAATTTTAATTTTGATACCTCTTTATGACTTAACAATAAAAAGGTTGTATGGTTTAAAAAAAAAAAGAAATGTAATTTAGTATTTTTGTATATTACCCCTGTACCTTTGGGATTATCTATTAAACCTGTCATCTAGGTACAAAGACAATTTTCTTTATTTTTATTTTTTTATGTATTTGATACAGGGTCTTACCTAGCACTGGGATCACAAGCATGTGTCTCCACACCTGGTCTCCATGGTCTGCTAAGCATGCCTGGGGGTTGAGCCAGTGCAGCATGTGGTGTCTGGGATCGAACCCTGATCCTTGCACTTGCCTAAACAGGCACTTAGTCCTCTGAGCTATCTCACCAGCCCTAAGACAACTTTCTTATTTCCAATCTTTAATCTTTTTTTATTTCTTGTGCTGTTGAACTAAGACCTTCAGTTATGAGATTAAGTAGAAGTATTTAACGTCAAACCTCTTTTTTATTCCATTTTAGGAGAAATATGTTCAGTATTTCACCCCGTGTATCTGTTAGCTGTAGTTATTTCATAGACATATATATCAGGTTGAGGAAGTTTTCTTCTATTCCTAGATTTCTGAGTTTTTGTTATAAATAGTTATAAATATTCGTCATGCGCTTTTTCTGCTTCTACTGAAATTACATAATTTGCTTATATTTTGTAATTATTGTAAGTTACATTGATTTTTTTCCAAATGTCAAATCAAACTTATATTCCTAAGATATGTTAGAATGTATAGTACTATCATGACATAAATTCCATTTATCAATATTGGGTTAAGGGTGTCTGTGTCTATGTTTGCACTATATTTGACCCTTTTCATATCTTTAAATGTCTTTGTTAAGTCTTGGTGTTAGGGTGGTGATTATCTTATAAAATTAAGTTGGACATTTTCCTTTTACTCTTTTTTCAAAGATTTCATGCAAGAGTGTTTTTTCTCCTTAAATATTTAATGGAATTCAAACATGAAATTATGTAGGCCTGGTGTTCTCTGTGTAGGAAAGTTTTGGTAACGCATTCAATTTCTTTGTAAGATATGGACTTGTTTGTTTTGGTACTGGAAATAGAACTCAAGACACTGCACTTGCCAGGCAAGCACTTGCACTGCTAAACTATCTCCCCAGCCCAAAATATGGGTTTGATTATTTCTTTCTAGTTTGGAGATTTCCGTTATCTACAGTTTGAAAGTAGAAATTTGGATAGTTAGTTTTACAATTTTTTTAATGATATTATCAAACTAAAGCTATTAATTTCTCTCTCAGCACATCTTTACCTTCACTACATGAGTGGCGTGCAATATTACATTTTCATTATCAATTATAATTTTTTATAATTTCCCTTAAAATTTCTTCTTTGATCCATAGTATAATAAGTGTGTTATTTAATTTCTGAGCATGTACAATTACCTAAATAGCTTATGCCTAAGTTAATTCCACTGTGGTCAGAGAACAAACCATACAAGATTTTCATCTTTTGAAATAAAAAAAAAGAATAAACTAAGGTAAGTACATAATTTACAGCATAGGAAGTGGAAAAGGACCTTAGAGAGGTGCTGCAAGAGTTAGAGGAGAGAGTTAAATGCCAGTTGAGGTCAGTCATGGAAACCTCACTCCTAGGAAGTGGTGTTAGAGCTGGGTCATGAAAGATGGGTAAGGTTGGGAAATAAGGAGATGTGGGAAGAGCAGACTCAACTTTTCTTAAAAAGAGAAACTATGGTTATCTTTTACAAATTCCAAGACCTATGCACCCTGCTAAGAAAGTCACTACAGACCCCAGCCTTCACACTCTCCTCTAGTTATTCTAAATTTTTCTGAAACAACCACGTAGACATTTTGCATTCTGTCCACTTCCTGTTTCAAAACCTGAAGTAGCCACAAATAGTATTGTTAAAGCTAATAACAATAAGCCAGGCCTGATGGCACAGGCCTACAAGCCCAGTACTCTGGGAGGCTGCACTCAAATTTTGTCCATCCTGGGCAGTTTAGCAACTTATCTAGACCCTATCTCAAAATTTAAAAAAAATTAAATAAAAAGGGCTGGGGCTCAGTGTGACAGCTCTACTGGGAAAAAAAAAAAAAAAAAAAAAAAAAAAGAAAGAAAGAAACAAAATACCTAACAATATAAAGGCTAGAATTCATAACTGGAAAAGCATCCTTCTTTTTATTTGAAGATAGTCATCATCTTCTTTTCTGCCCACAGATCTGGGAGTAGGTGAGTGGGAACTACTGGGAAGTCTGTATTCCTGGTCATAGCTTCTCACAGAGTCTGGGAAGTTTTGAACACCCAGTGTTCTCACTGGTAGAAATCATCACATGTCGCTATGGTCCTCTGGCAAGAGTCACTCTTAGAAGGAAAGGAGGGAATTACCCCCTACTGATCTGTCATTTGAAAACAGTCTTGGCCAGAGAGGCTCTGGGTGAATATGCAAGTAATTTCACCTCAATTCAGAACTTGAGTTTGCAGTCACTGATCTAGAGTTCCTGGCAGGGACAATGGTTTTTGTTGTTGTTGTTGTTGTTGTTGTTTGTTTGTTTGTTTTGTTGCAGAACCCAGGATAGAACTCAGGCCCTTGCACTTGCCAGGGAAGCACTTATTCCACTGAGCCATCTCCCAGGCCCCGAGGACGGTGTTTTCTTTCCCTGCACTATTGATGGGGCGTTCATGCCATGAACTAGGAGGGCAGCTGAGCCTCCCTCTTTCCTGCGCTGGGGCACATAACAGGAGCGACCTCTCCCTGAACTTCCTCCTGAGAGAGGAAACTGCTGCCCTTATCTCCAGCAGTTTCTGCCCAGGGTTGAATGGTTGATTTGGAATGGTTTCTAGGCTCAGTTCTGCTGAGCTAAACCTCCCTCACCCTGTGTCCGTCATCCTTGTGTCCACGTAAATTCCTACCACACTGAAATGGTACCTATCAAGACCTCCAATTACAATCATTTAATTCCAGAAAAAGAAAATCCAAAATCAAGTTTAAGGTCATCTTCTATGGGCTTAATGAAACATCAAGCTACTAAATCAGCTTGATGTTTCATTCAGCCTTGATGAAGTCAGTGTCCTTCAGCCAGAAGCTGTACACAGGGCACATTAAGCAGGCTTATGCACACGGGACACATTTCAATCACGTGTTTATGATGAAACCTGCCCAAACAACTCAGCCTCCAGTGAATGGCCCCTCCCTGACTTTCACAACTCTGAGCCAGGTTCCCCCTTCAGGAGAGGGATGTGGATGAAAGTCCCCCCAGACTGTCCCTCTTTAGAGGCAACCTGATGATTTCACGCAAGAGACACAAGCAATGGGGCTAGAACCAGTGTAGCACACAGGCTGGCATGCACCAAGCCGGACACTATGTAGACAGACAGGCAGGCAGACAGACAGACAGACAAGGTGGGAGAGCAGAAAGTGCTGGTAATAGAACTAGGGCATGAGCCTATCAAGACTAATGGTCCCAAGAAAGCCTGCCAAGCCAGTTCTTAGCATTGAATAGAGATTGGGCATCTGAGCCCTCACCCTCCAAGTAAATAAGGCAAAAAATGTGAGGAGCTTGCTGGTTACAGAGCCTGTTTAGATGAGTTTTATGAAGTGACAAACACTTCAAATGCAAGTCCAGGGTCTTCTTCACTATCATTGATTTACAATGCCCTCCCATATCAATTTGAACTGCTGCTTATTTGCTTTCCTCGGGTAGGGTTAATATTTGAGGAGTGCAAGATTAGGAGACATTGGGGCTGAACTGTGAACTAGAAAGAAGTCCAAGTTAAACAAACTAAGTAACTAATTAACTAAGTAGGCCTTATGACCAATATGTGTAGGAAGAGAGGAGCAAATGCTGATAACTGGAGAGGACAGGGGAGGTCTGCTTGGAAAGCCACCTACGAAATCTGAGGGTGCATTTATAAGCCCAGCCAAATGCTACAGACAGACACGTTCCAAATACAATGGATTCCACAACTTCATACTTGTCTGAGATGTTTCCAGCATCTCAGAATTGCCCAGAACAATAATTATTACAACAACCTCACCGAAACAGGAGTGCCTGGGAGTCCTCCACCCTCCACTTTGGAGGTTAGGCTTTGTGCATTAGCATACATTCCTGACACTTGGGCTCCAACATAATTGCTCTGCATTTAAAGGTCCAAATATGAATATATAACCTTGATTCAATTAATTAACAGGTCTGACTCGATTCAAGTCTTACCTAGGAATGAGCCAAATAGTAATCTAAATAATAATTAGAACGAGACAAACCAGCCTTGCTGGTCTCCAGTGCAGCGGATTAAACAAGTCTCTGAGTAGTCAGAAGTGATAGATGTAGAAGCCCAACTCCTACTACATTCATTGGCCTCTGAGGCCCTGTGCTGGGAGTCAGGAGTCCCTCAGTGGTGGCCAGCCAAGACTCTGAAAATTGCTCCTTCTGTCCAACGAGCATTGACAAAACAGAATCCAAAAGAGGTACTATTGCTACTTCATCTCTGGTCTGTTTTCAGCTGAAAGCAGTGCTAAGACTTTGGCTCAGCACAAAAGGTTACAGAGCTCACGTCATCCACCCTCCAATGAACTTAAGGTCCCCTGACTATCACCAGACTGCCACTTGGCCTCTGTTTATAACAGGAAGCCCACTCCCTCCATTGGTCTTAGATGACTTTGGCTACCATAGTCCCTCTTTTATTTTGATTCCAAACCCACTTTCATATCACTTTCATTCAAAGCCCTTTTATCCTTAAGGACAAAGGGCTCCAGTGGATCCTGCCTTTGCTGAGGTATCAGCAGCTGAGACTCTCCGGACCCAGTCATGACTTTTTCTTCACTTTTGAACACCATCACAGCTCTACACCTGGCAGGGACCAAAGGAGCTAGTGAATCCCACTCCTTGTAGCATGAAACATTTTGATACTAGAACACAATGGGAGAGGAAATTATAGTAGGAGTTTCAAGCAGAGCTCTTGGCTTTGTAGCATCATATATTGACGGGACCATCTAGACTTTTTCTGCATATGTTCTTATATCAAACTGATGATGACATTTATGATTAATTCATAGTGATATTGTTCAACTACTACAATATTAAGCATGGATCCCAGTGAGGACCAGTTTAACAAAGGGAAATCCAGGTATCCACCATCTTTATTAAGTATTCACTATCCAGAGACTAGAAATAATTACTGTACACAGTGTCATGGAATCTGTAGTATTGCGCTACAGATAGCTGTGTACCTGTCTATCTCAGCCACTAGACTATGGGGTCCTTTGAAGCAAGAAGCATGTCCGACCCAATCCTGTGTCCTCTGGGTTGGAACAGGGTAAATTTCTAGCAAACAGTTTTGTATAAAATGACTCATAAAAGCTGTTTATTCCTTGGTTGTCTTGCACACAGGAGTTGATCAGTGGTATATTTTGGCTGCTACCTTGTCATTTCATACCTGTAGTCATAAGTAAACATATACTGGACACCAAATCCAAAAGCATAGATCTTGAAGCAATTGACACTACAGGAGAATGACTTACTCAAAAAAAAAAAAAAAAAAAAAAAAAAACAAGATTTGCCACATAGATATTCTAAGCAATGAGCTTCTCTCCAACATTTCAAACAGTCCATTTTAACAAAACTTTTGTCAGCAAAGGCATGCATGGATCACAAGGGAATGATGCTTGTGAAGCTCCTGGAGAGCTTTCCCACTAGGAATGTGATGAACAGTATGCTTGGGTCCAGACCTGCCAAAATCTGGGGTTGCCCTTGACAATATTCTGATCTTGCACACATTTCTTTTGGCATGTGTCATCACATCAAGGAAGGAAAAGTAAGAAAGAAGGACTTTTGGCTGTTTGAAGTAAACTGCTTTTCACATCCTTAAGCTCTGAACAGGCAAATTTGGTGAATGTGTGTGTGAAGGTCCTGGCTTCCTGCACTTGGGGACTATAAATCCCAATCATGCAAATCCCAATGGCCTCCAGAGTCAAAAGAAGGGGTTGACATTTAAATGCAGTTATTTAATCATAGCAGCTGTCCTGTAAGGCATTTTTCAAAGAATAGAGCTAAAGTTTACAAGAATTAATGTCTCACAAAGTCAAACAGAAGTCATTAGTGGAGATTCAGACTTTGGCCTCCTCATGTCCACAAGGAGACCTGGAGTTTCTGAGGGCCTTTCAGGACCAAGCATGACTGAGAAAGGAGCCACTGCCGCTGGGGGCTGGCTTCTTAGGACAACTGTTGCTTGCAGGCCTTGGTTTCTCATTGCATGTCCACTGTCAACCCAGAATGCTTTTGTTTTCTATCCCTATTTTTAAATTATAAAACATGGTTGGGAATCCTATTCTGTCATTGTCAATGGGAAGCCAGCTCTCATAAGAGTGGAGTGCCAGTGATGACTTGTCATGGGTGGTGGGACAGGATCTGACACTATTTTGCCATCATCTCTCCTGTGTTATTTTCCTAACCCCCTCTGCCTCCTTCCTCAAATTCAGTCCAAGGGACAGTCCACATTGGTCACATTGGCCTTGAAATCTAAGGCTTGACCTCTGTCCTTCCAGGTATCAGAGAGTGGCCCTAGCACCACAACACCCAGTCTGGACACTGGCTTAGTCTGTACTCCAGAAATAATGGAAGTCTGTCAGCAGTCCCTTATTACCTACAGACCAAGAGGAGAGTCTTTGTAGGAAAATGGCTCTCCTAAGGAGACCTCTCCTCTGCCTGGCCTTAAGTTAGCCTGCTGTGGGTTAGCAGGGTAGTCTTGCCCTCTGGGAATGAATGAGGTTAAAATTAAATGGGTTAACTCAGTTTAGCATTTGTTACCATAGCCCTTGAGAGTTTTGTAAAGCATGGTCTGACCTGATTATTCCCCAGAGGATAAGCCTGGGTCCAGCAGACCCATTCCTTACTTTTCTACTGTATATTTGTACTTAAGTATTATAGCAATTTGATGTGCAAGTACCTTTCCCTGAGGGATACAGGAAGTAATCTATGGCTTATCTGCTTGGTATGATGAATTGCAAGGAGTGTATATGTATGCAAAAGTGACAACATGAGACTTGGACCCAGCCTTCTGCTCTGGCTAACTCGTTTTGCATGTTTACTGAAAGCATCACAACAGGTTCAACAGACTCACACCACTCCAGGATTTGTTAAGGAAAAAAATGTTTCCTTTGATTTTTCTGGTAGAAGTAGCCCAGTTCTGTACAGTGGCACACAAAAAAACAAATTTCAAGTTTTGCGGGAGGTCAATAGTGAGTCATCAGATTACTCATTCACGGATGATAAAGATGATCCACTGTGCTAAGACACACACTTGCATAGCAGAAGAGTGGTGTGGGTGATGATGGCGATGGAGACGATGGCCATGGGAGCTGAAGTTTCTGTGACAGTGAAACAGAGGAAGAACAAAACACTACAAGATGCTGTGAAATACACAAAGGCTGAAATGCAAGTAAAACATTCTATATGCACTAATAACCACATTCAAAAATATATTTATTATGCTACTACACTGGCTGAACTGAAAGTATTCATAGATCTGCTGTTCTTAGCACAGATTTCTGGTGGTGATCACAGGAATGTAGAAGACTTATGGTAAAGCAATGAATCAAAGTATAGCATAAAAAATTATGCCCTTGGGGCTGGCCAGATGGCTCAGTGGGCTAAAGCACCCGCTTAGGCACAGCACAGCAGCCAGGGTTCAGTCCCTGGCCTGCCATACCAGCCCCACCCCTGGCGCACACTGAGATTGAGACTGGGTATGTGGAGCACACCTATAACCCCAGCTCTTTGGTGGCAGAAAACAGGAGAATCACTATGAGTCTAAGCTAAGTAGTGAGATTCGGTAGATCCTATAGACCCTGTACCAAATATATTTAAAAATTATGCCCTTGTAGATGCAGAGAATTATTATGTTTTTAGGCTAGACATTTATGCTAGGACCCAGCTATTAGTCCTGTTCTTATTCAAATAGTAATAAAATGAGTGATGTTATGAACAGACATATTGCTCCCATCTCCCAAACTAATTGAAATGTGACATTCAACCAGTTTCCAGTTGATGTTACATTTGCTAACAGAGCACCAATTAACCAGCACAGGAACTAAATGCAGGAACAAAGCAGAAATTCCAAATGAAATATTGCAATTTCAAAACAGATAATTGTATAATACAATCTTTGAATTTCAGAAAGGTATATCACTGGCCTGGTGTCCTCTTTCACCACAATGGAAGTGCTGATAGGGAAACTTCAACAGAATGGAAGCCTGCGTGGAAAATTTCAACAATAGGACCAAACATGCCAGGCAAGTGCTTATTCTACGGAGCTATCTCCCCGGCCCAACAAAACCAAACGTGGAGTAGATGTTTCTGACAAGTTTGCAGCAACCATGGTGTCACTTGAGACACAAAGCATCAGCCAAGGGTCATGTTTTGCTCTATCCTAAACATGTGTGGCATAAATTGTTTGATAGTTTACAAGGATAATAACAAGCAAAAAATACCATGGAGACATTTTTTTCACAGGACTGGGACTGGGGCTCCTATGAGATCATTTGCAGCAGAGGAAAAGCAAAATGTTTCTATCCAGGAAACTAAGCAAAAACAAAAACTAACATGGAGCACACTGGTAGGCTGACAGGTGAAAAGGCAGACACAACACCACAAACACCTACTATGACAATAGAAAAACAAAAAGACATCAACCTGCCCTACCAGAAAGTACAGAGAAAATAAAATATATGTGCTATTAATATAAGCAACACTTGCGATGGACCATGATATTGTCACGTATTGATGTTGCCTTTGGAGCAAGAGGTAGAGCAAAGCTTATTTTTGCAGTAGACTTTTCTACATGGTAATTCACATAACTTTTTCTTTCTTTTTTATGTATTTAGTACAGGATCTACAGGGTCTTACTACACAGAGTGGAGTGGTAGTGATCCTCCTGTCTTCAGCCTCCCAAGGGCTGGGGTTACAGATGCATGCCACCACGCCCAGTCTTTATCACAGTCTCAACACAACCCAGGGGAGGGTCAGCAAGCTTTTTCTCTCTGATACTGTCTTTTAGATTTTGTAAGCAAGAACACAGATGATGTGAAAATGTTGACTTCTATTCTAAGCACTCATTATATATTTGATATTGTACTTTATTGACATTTTATTTCCCTGGAAGGTGCATGTTGTGCAATATAGTAGGATGCTCCTGACAAAACAGAAAGAGAACAGAGGTGACAGGACTGCCACATAGGGGGCCAGGTAGATAGCTCAGTGGTTGAAGCATCTACCTGGCAAGTGTAAAGACCCAGGTTCAATCCCCAGTAGTAGACATGCTGTGCTGCCCTGTGCCAAGCCAGCCACCAAAACCAGGTGTGGTGACACACACCTGTAATCCCAGTGCTGGGGAGGCTGAGAGAGGAGGAACACAGTAAGTCTGAGTTGTGTGGCAAGACCCTGTACCAAATTAAGAAAAAACAAAGACTACCATATAGGAAAGGAAAGCTAGGCATACATGCTGTCAGTGTAAGTGAGATGTGTGCATGAAACATGGAACTGTTATGTGTGAAGAGTGCACATAACAATTGGGCATGACAGTTGAAGCAAAGCTTATTTTTCTGAGAGTTCTGTTGGTATTTTTTATTGTAGTTCATATAGGAATTTATTTCTGGAGTTACCTTTTAGTTTTGTAAACAAGTACACACCTGATGTGAAAATGTGGATGTGTATTCTAATACATAATACATGTTAAAAATTTAATAATTTGTCTGACTGGTATTTTATGTTCCTGTTAACCATTCACTATATATGAAATAAGAAACTCCTGACAAAACAGCTAGAACAATGACATGTCAACCATGTCTTACAAAAAGCCCAGGAAAGGAAAAAAAAATTGGTGTCAGTGTAAGAGATGTGTATGTATGGGACATGCTGTTGGCAGTGTACAGACTGCCTTGTGTGTGATAGTTGAAGTAAAGATGTTTTATGTAGAGTGCTTTTGCTATTTTCATCGCAGTTCATATAGGACTTTATTTCTGGTGGTCTTTTTTAGACTTTGATATGAAAAACAGTGCTTTTTTACAATAAATATTAAAAGTTCAGTATGTTTGAGATTATTTTCCTTGTAAATACAGTTTAATATAAAAAACTCATAAAATTAATAATTCATCAAGAGAAATATTCTAAATAATAATAAACATGGCTCTGTTAGACCCACATTTGTGTGCCTTGATGACAAAATTAGTCTCTGCTTTAAAAATCATCTTGTGGCAGATGCAGCCCAAGCCCAGGCCATGTGAGCAGGTGGGAGAGCTTCTGCACTCCCCACCAGACCCAGCCCAGGCCCACTTGTGAGTGAGTCCTTCTGTCCTGCTCTCTGGACCCCTTTAGACCCAATCTAGGCCTAGCATACAGGCCTGGTGTGAAACTCTGCAATTGAAGTCCCTACAGAGAAGCTAGGGGCCAAAACCACCCAGCTAATCCAGAAGCAGAACATCTCTCCAGAGGTGCACAGTGGGTTCACTTCCAAGGGCTGCAGCAGGAAGAAGCTGAGCACAGCAGCCAGACCCAAGCCAGGAACAACTGGATGAATTGAAACTTTGTATATCTGTACCCAGTAAGCTGAGATACTTTGCTAGACCCAGATCTATAAAAGCATCCTCCCTCTTTCTCTCTTGACTGAGAGAGGGGGCAAAAAGTAACCAGGGTGAACTAGTCTGCCTGTAATACACCAGGTACATCAAGGGGAGGCAATCAGACAGAACATAGTGGAACTAAGTTAAATACAAATTCCCAATTTCATATCTGCTTAGCTATAAAGACATAATGATTGCTCTTACTGTCTAAAGTACAAATCCACTATTTACAAAAGTTTGTCACCTGCTAAATATCCTTACCCATTATTAGTGCTCCTTATTATAGTTCTGTTAATATTAAAAAATTAAAACTGCCTTAATCGTATAATCTCTCTGGGGTAAAAATTTCAGTAGGTGCTAAGGTTATAACTTCACCAAAATGCTACATACACCAAAGGTCAGAGGTCAGTGCTATACAAAATGACAAAGAGGGGGCAACCCACTCGTGCCCCCCTTCTGTCCCTCTCTGACAGAAGCTTTTCTATCCAATAAAGTTTTTTTCCTCAACGTCCGTTTGTTCCTAAAATTCATTCTTCAATTTTAGAGAACAGGAACTCCACCTGACCCTGGGCAACCCGCTCGGGACCCCCTTCTGTCCCTCTCCAACAGAAGCTTTTCTATCCAATAAAGTTTTTTCCTCAAAAAAAAAAAAAAAATGACAAAGAGAAGGAGAAAAGTGCAGTCAGGCCCCAAGCCCACCCAGAACAAGTGCAGAAGACACTAGCGCAGAAAAAATTGGGAATCACACATCTGAAATGTCTGAATTAATAGCGTCTGAAGTAAAGAAACAACTGCAGAAAGATATAAAGGAACGCAGATCAGAAATAATCTATGAAATAAAAAACAAGTCTCTGAATCAATAGCGTGTGAGGGAAAGAATCAAATGCAAAAACATATAGAGGAAATCAGACCAGAAATAAGCTCTGGTGGCCGGGGAGAAGGCTCAGTGGAATAAGTGCTTCCCTGATAAGTGCAAGGGCCTGAGTTCAACCCCTGGTTTCATAAAAAAAGAAAGAAAGAAAAGAAAAGAAAAAGAAATAATCTCTGAAGTAAAAAAGAAAGGATAAATATAATAAAAGAATTAATAACTGCTTCTTAAGAAGACACTGATTAAAAAAAAGAGGTGATTAGAAAAATGATGGAGAGCACCAAAGAGCAAAACTAAGGTACTTGCGTGAGTGAGACTCTCTACTGCGTGCCCACAGCCCTGCAACTCCTCAGAGCCCCTACCTCCAAGCCTGCCAAGCAAGTGAGAACTTTTGAGATGCTCTCAGCCCAGATCCAACCCAGCCTGGCCCGGTGAGTGTGTGGGTGAACTTCCAGCTTCCCCATGTGCCAACCATGAGAGCACCAGAGAGCAAAACTCAGGCACTTGGGTGACTGAGACCTTCTACTGCGCCCCCGCGACCCCTGCAACTCCCTGGAGCCCTGGCCCAAGCCACCGAGCCAGTGAAAATTTTTCAGGCCCCTGATCCAGCCAAGCATGGCCTGATGAGTGTGTGGGAGATTTTCTGTGCTCCCCTGTGTTCCCTGGGCTAGGGGCACAACATAGGGGCGCCACAGGCTCACAGTTGTGCCAGAAGGGCTACAGCAAAAGGAGCTGAACACAACAGCTAGATCCAGGCCAGGCATAACTGGATAAACTCAAACTTAATAGATCAGTACCCGAATC
>PVKA01011256.1:0-25767 GCA_004027165.1 Ctenomys sociabilis
ATGATATATGTAATAAAACATTGAATCCAGAACATGAGCATATGTAAAAACACAGAGAACTTTTAGAATTTAATAATAAAGAAATATCTCATTTAAAAGTAAAAAATCTAAAGATACATTTCCCAAAGAAAATATATACTGGCAATATGTACATGAATAAATTTTCAATAGTTTTAGCCATCAGGAAAATAAAAATCAAAACTACAATGAGAATCTATCTCACACTCACTAAGATAGCTATATTTAAAAAAAGATAGATAGTAACAGTGTTAGCAAAAACATCAAAAAATTAGAAATGTTATATATTGCTCATGGATAGTAAAAAAGGTACAGCCATTTTGGAAACCACATCAACAATTTTTCAAAATGTTAAATTTAGACTTATTATTGACTGAATCACTCAAATTATGTTTCCTGTATTTAAGACAGAGTCTACAGATTCTACAGGGTTTCACTCCATATATCAGACTTGTAGTGATCCTCCTATTTTCAGCCTCCCAAGTGCTGGGATTACAGGCATGTGCCACCATGCCCAGTCTCAATCATAGTCTCAGGGAGGCCCTTGGGCTGGGCTGTCATGGCACACTGGGACATCAAACCCAGCTTGCTGCTCTCTGCCTAAGCAAGTGCTTTAGTCCACTGAGCTATCAGGCTGGCCCTTGAATCACTCAACTTTGAAGTCTAACATGTGAAAAAATAAAAATATTGGTTCATCCAAAATATTATACAAATGATCATAGCCAAAACTCATGCACAATTAAATCCTCAACAATCAGTGCATAATGGCTAAGTAATGTATATAATCAATGAATTTAAAAATAAAGAATATATAATTTATGTACTTGTCGTCAAACATTGGGTTTCTATGGAAACTAGACAAGGCCTGTCCTTCTAGGTGGGGGTCATCAACTTTCCTCAGCCATGTGAGCAGTTGAGACTACAGACAACCATTTCCATGGTATTTGAACATTCAATTCAGACAGAAATGCCTCAAGCAAACATTCAGTCATTTCCTGATCATTGATGAAAACCATTTGTTCTTTCATATGATTGAAAGAACACATGTTATGTATAACAATATGTTATATCTAACATTATTGTTCGGTATAAGTGAAGCTTGTGGTAGGTTAAGGACTTTTGTACCCAAATACTCTTTCCTAGTTTGAAGAAATTTCTTCTATTCTTATTTTGTTTGGCATTTGTATCCTGTAATGGCATAAAGTATTATTAAACACTACTTTGTTCTGCATTTAGCAATATTACATTTTTAAACCACTATTAGTAATATAGTGATTACACTGATCAATTTTCAGATACCAAGTAAATAAATTCCTAGAATAAATCCCACTTTACCATAATGTGTAATTCTTTTATATATGGCTGAAATCAACTTGATAGTTGTTTCTTGAGGATTTCATCCTTCTATTCAGAAAAAGATAATGGAAGCATGGCATCTTTCATTGTAGAATTTTAGTGTGGCTTGGTATTAAGAAAACTCTAAATCAATAGGTTAAATTGCAACAAATATAACATCTTAGCTACAATAGTACCATTAGCAATAATGATAGCATCAAGCAAAACTTAAGATTGACAAACAATGGTAACTATTGATTTTATACCTCTGAACATACAAGCAAAGATTATAGTTATGCAATAGAACCAATCATAAATTAAGAATTTGTATTCAAAATGTTTCCCCTTGTTAGAACAGATTTTCCCTGGATTCTCCTGGTTGTCCCAGTTACAAAGTCACAGGTGCTTCTCATGCTGTAGGGGGATAGGTAAGGCACCTGGGTTGCTCTGACCAAATTCAAAAGTGTAATATCTTGAAGCTACTGTAAATTACATTTTAAAATTTTAATTTTCAATTTTTATTGATTATTATAATTCTTTTAAGCTGAAGCCTTGAAATCTCCTATTACATCTAGTAACTACTTTTTAAATAAGGTATTAGAAATATATCAGGGAAAAAAACTAACAACTACAATTAAAGAATTTCTCAAAGGAAAACAAAATATACACAGAGACAAAAAATACAATATGCACATAGATAGAAAAATAAGAAATATAGAAAAATGATAGAAATCAGGCATGAACAATATATGAAAAAAATAAATTCAGGAAAAATATTCAAAGAGATATGCAGAGAAACTAAGAAATCAATTGGGTGTTTTCTGAGTTCACCAGCATTTTCTTAGTCTTATGAGTGCCAAAAAGCCCTGATAGGCTAGCAGGCAGAGTTTCCTGATTCTGGTGGCCCCCTTACCTGAAGACTGTCAGGGACATTTGGCAACCATAGCTCCTCCCCCTGGCCTTCCCCCCTGAGTTTGGTGAATTGGCTGCCCCTTCTCACCCTGAAGACCAACATGGAGTCCTGACTATCACAGTGAACTGCAGGACCCTTGCAGGACACTATCCTTCACCAATCCATCAAGAGAGCCGTGCACTCATCATTTTGGCCTGAACTCATCATCAAAATATCCTTCTTGAATTGCACCTTGTCCCATCTCTCCTTAATGAGGTAGAAAGTACACTGCACCCCACACAGCAAGCCTATCCTGCCCTCCCACACTTTGGATATCCTTGCTGATCTGTATGCTCCCCATCTACCATCTCTGAAAAAAAAATGAAAAAAAAGGAAAGTATAAAAGCCAAGCTCAGACCTCCAGCTCACCAAAAACAAGTCCAAAATATAATATCATAGGAGAACTTGAAAGTCATAAACTGAATTTCTATGATGATAGCAAATGAAGTAAAGAAAAAACTCCAAATGGCTACGGATGAAATCAGATCAGAAATAATCTCTCATGTAAAAAGGAAATGACAACAATCATGAAAGAATTGCTTGATACAACTAATGAAGACATAGATTAAAAAATATGTGAATAAGAAAATGATGGAAACATTAAATGAATAATACTGGAAAGAACTGGAAATGGAGGAAAGAGATTCAAACTGATATCCAGGATATTAAACATTTCATTGACAGCTGGCAAAACTATTTGAATGGAACAGAAGACAAAATTTCACACCTTAAAGATAGCATTGCAGCTAGTGAACATGAAAGGAAACATCTCTTAAAAATGAGAAACCAAGAAATAACAATACAACAGCTGCAACATGACGCAAAGAAAAATAATACAAAACTTCTAGTATACAGCTGGAGATGATACAAAAGACATAAAAAGAGTGATTGCAAATGTAGTAGAAGAAAATTTCATGAGCATAGGAAAGGATCTGTTATTCAGATAGACAAAGTATGCAGAACTCTATCTAGCCATAATCAAACTAAATCATCACCCAGACACATAATAATCAAGATCCCAGAAACTGGGCAAAAGAACAAGGTACTAAAAGCTATTAGAGGGTAAAAACATCACCTATAATTAAAAGCCCATCAGAATCACAGCAGCATTCTCACTGCAGACCATCAAATCAAGAACAGCTTAGAGTGAGATATCTATGGTCTTGGAAAAAAAAACAAAAAAACTTTCCATCCAGAATGATGTGTCCTGCAAAACTATGTATCAGATTTAATGGAGAGATTAGACACTTCCACAACAAATAACAATTAAAGAAATTCATGACAACAAATCTAATCCTATAAAGAGTACTGATAGATGTGTTACAAAGAGAGAAAGATGAACAAGTTCAACAACAACAGAAGAAAAAAACAAGTAGAGCAAGGAATTAAGTAAAGGGGAAAAGCAGAGATACTACACTAGGAAAACAACATGACAAAGATAAACCAGTACATGTTAGTTATCACTATCAGAGTAAATGGCCTCTATTCAGCAATCAAAATAAGACAATAGACAGAGTGGATAAAGAAACAAAATCCAACAACATGCTGCATACAAGAAACACATTTAGCTCAAAAGGAAATTAATAGACAATGTCGAAGGATGGAAAACAATACTCCTAGTATTAGACCTTTACAGAGTGCTCCAATAACAGAGTCAGAATGCACAGTTTACTTTAGACATAAAATGGAACTGCTATTTTCTAATGACCATAGGTATTCTAAAATTTAAATCCCTACAGAATGTTTAAAACAATTACATATATTTTACACATAAATTTAAAAATCAAAATATTCAACATTTTGCTGAATTCAAGTACCTACAATCTTTGGTCTGGCATTAAATATGAAAAGTTCCTTTAAATACTGCTTCAAATACAGCTTCTCTAACACCAATAGAACATCCATCTTTGACAAAACAAAACAAAAAAGTGTGATAAAAATAAAAGATCATATTGTTGTGAAAAAATATTTATGTATATACAAGATAATTAGGATAAATGTATAGTTCTTTTCTCTTAACTCAATGAGAAGAAAGGATTATACTAACATTGTTTAAATAAGATACCATGTCTGCATCTTGTCCTCTGAATAACTGCTATGAAGACAACAATATGCAATGTATTAATTACTATAACTGTCCTACTAACCTGTTTTGAAACCATTTCATTGCTATTTTACCTTTGTTCTCATTAAAATGAATTTAAAAAGGACATTTAGAAGAAATTCAACACCAATACTCCTCAAACTCTTCAATAAATTTGAAAGGCAAACAGTTTACCCTAACTCATCTCTGAAGCAAAGTATTACCTTGAAACCAAAACCAGAGAAAGATACAACCAAGAGAGACAGCAACAGGCTAATCTCTCTTATGAACATGGATACAAAATTATCAATAAAGTACTAGCAAATACAGTTCAGCGAGTCATCAAAAGACTATACACCAAACCAACTAAGACTCATGCCAGTAATGCAGTGATGGATCAACATATGCAAATGAATAAATGCAATATACTCATCAACAAAGCCGAAAACAAAAGCTCGTGATCATATCAATACATGCATATAAAGCTTTTGAGAAACTCCTACACTCATTCATGATAAAAAAAATAATTACAGAAAATCAGAATAGATGTACTTTACCTGAATCATAAAAGCCATCTATGAAAAGCCAACAGCTAACATCATAATGAATAAGCAAAAATTGAAAGCTTTCACTCTAAAGTCATACACAGGACAAATATGTCCACTACCCCACCATTCTTACAATATGCTTCTGGAAATATTAGCCTGAGAAATTAGATAAAAGAAAGAAATATAAGGCATAAGGATAGGAAAGGAGATAGTTAAATTGTCATCATTCTCAGATGACATGAACTCTACATAAGGTACCCCAAAAGCTCCACCAACATACTCCTAGAATTAATAAACAAATTAAATACCAAAGCTGGATATAGTCAACAACAGAAACTCAATATCGTTTCTATACACAAACAACAAATTGAGGGAGAAATTAGAAAAATCACACCCAAGGCCAGCCAACATTTTGGCTCTAGCCTTGCAAGATCAGCTGACTCAGGACATAGGAGAACCTGTTCTGCAACATCATGAAACTCAGTTGAGCTCCAAATTTTCTGAACAAGGAGATTATGGAGCCACAGAGGAGACTGAGGTTCTATAGTGTGCCTGGGGAGAGTCACATAAAGAGAAAACTTTCTCTCAGGCTCTCACAGAGAGCAAACTGGTCAAGCATTGGTCGTGACTCATCCACATGGATGACACAGACAAAGGATCTACAGAATAATGTATAGGACTACAAGATAAACCCTGAGGGGACTTCACTGACCATATAAGAAACATAAAGCACATGTGTTGGTATATAAGTCTTGCTCTATCTAGGTCTTAACCATCCAGCAGAAAAGTATAAAAATGAAGTATACATTGCGGGGCCATAATATTAAGCTGAGCTGTAAATGGCTATGGTCGACAACTTTTTCAGATAACTCGCTATTGTTGTGGACTGCTGGACTGTGTTGGATTGTGGTGTCGAGTTCAAGCACATAAGTTAGTTGAATGACAATGGAGTGCCCACCTTTGACAGGTGTAGACAAAGGAAGGGGTATAGCAAGAAAAAATCATGATGTGTGTGTATAGACAGTACAGTAGGGATAGATAACGCTGTGCTTCTACATAATCCTATGAGAGGCAAGATTTGCACTAATGGTGGTTGGACAGGATATTATGTCGGCTTCTAGTACTATGGTCATCCACTAGGAAAATAATTATTGAATTTTTGATATAATTCAGGTATGAAAAATAAGATAAGTAAACAGCTACACTCTTAATTTACTGATGAGACATGTCCTATAATAATGTCTGTAAGTATAATATCATGTATGCACCTTGTACAATACCAAAACAGTATGAAAACAGTTTTCAATGTATTAATTTATCAAATCTGTCTTGTTAATGTGTCTTAAAGCTGTCTGATTGATATTTGTACTTCAATAAAATAAAAATAAATTTAAAAAAGGAAAATAAAAAAATAAAGGAATAGCTAGTATTTTGCGATCTTAAAAAAAGAAATGTTTTATGCATACATTAATTGATATCTAATTTTGTTTTTAAAATCACAGGGAGGAAATAAGAAAGAGAGGTGGGCAAATACAAACCAACAATTTTTTAAATGCAAGGAGTAAAGTAAAATGTGTATGTTATTATTTTTAACAGATTGTTTAAATCAGATGTTCTGTGCACATGTACCAACTCCCTATGATGAATATAAACTATTTGTAGTGTAAATACATAGTAATAAAAAACAAAAATAACAATAAAAAATAAATCAAAAAAAGATAAACCACACCCTTCACAATAACATTTAAAAAGTGGAATGCTTAGCAATAAATCTAACAAAGAAAATAAAAGTTCTAAACACTGAAAATTTCAATGCTTTGAAGAAAGAGATCAAAGAGAATTTCAGAAAATAGAAAACCTTTGATTATGCATATGAAGAATCAACATTGTGAAAATGGCCATACTTCTACAATCAGTACAGAGATTTAATGTTATCTGAAGCAAAATACTATTAACATACCCCACAGTTCTAGAGAAAGCATTTTTTCTAAAATTCATTTTGAACCAGAAAAGACTTAGAAAAAAAAGCTGTTTGTCTTTGAACAACAAAGGCAAGACAGGAGGCACCAATAATTCCTGACTTGAAACAGTACTACAAAATTCCTAAAACGAAATCAGTAGAGTACTTGCAAAAAATAAACCTGAGGATCAATGAAACAGGTTAGAATATTCAGACACAACTAAAATCACACTCAGCCACCTCATCTTTTTCAAAGGGGTCAAACATGTTCAACAGAAGAAAGATAACTTCTTTAATAAAGCATGCTTGAAAAATTTGCTTTCCACTTGATGAAAACCAAAAATAGACCCATGTCTATCACCATGCACTAAGCTAAAGTTAAAATGGATTAAAGAGCTCAATATTAAAACAGAAATACTAAATCCCTTGGAAGAGAAAATAGGTAGAGCACTTGAAGACATAAGGTTAGGTAGAAATTTAATGAATGAAAACAAAACTGCATGAAAAATACTTAACAGAATCAGGAACTGAGATCTTACCTTATTAAAAAGTTTTTGCATATCAAAAGAGAATATCAACAGTGTGAATAGAAAACACACAAATTGGGAAAAAAAAATTAGTCAACTATCCCTTACAGAAAGGACTTCTATCTGGAACATATAAAGAAGTAAAAAATAAGACCACAAAAATTCAAAGACCCAGTCTATACATGTGCATTTGAGATAAATACAAACTTCTCAGTATGAAGAAACACAAATTTCAAATAAATATAAGAAAAAATATTCATCAGCAATGGCCATTTTGGAAATTAAAATTAAAATAACATTGGGATTCCATCTCACCACAGAAAGAATGGCTATCATCAACAAATTTAACCAATGCTAAGAAAATCTTGTGGAAAGGACACTGTTGGTGGGTGTGTGAACTTTTACAGCTAGTGGAATTGTTCCACTGTGATATGGAGATTCCTTAAAACACTAGGATTAGTTGTCCCATTCAACTCAGCTATTCTCTTTCTGGGTATTTTCCCAGAAGAATTGAAAATATCATACCACATACCATAAATATCATACCATCATACCATAAATATATGTGCACCCATTTTTATAGCAGCACAATTTGTAGTACCTAAAACTTGGAAATAACTCAAAGATCCCTCAACCAAAGAATGGATAAAAAAGATGTGGTGTTGTTGTACTACTCAGTACAAAGAATAACTTGAGGCTTTTTATAGGTAAGTGGTTGGAATTAGAGACCATACTCATAAGTGAAAAATACTAGACAACTGTGAAAGCTTCATCTGCCTAGTATAAGAAACTAAAATAGTAGGTAAGATCCAAAAGGTACAATATATATAATGAAAACAAATGAAAGCACTCAGAAGGAGTGAATAAGTGGGATGCATGAAAAGAGAAAAGAAAGGGGAAAAGAAATGTATATATGTACAAAGCATCGAAGATAACTGTACTACTAATTTCTATTAGGTCACTGAAAGGAAACATTATTCCTTATATTCTTCGATCAATTTTGTATGTCTGGAGCTGGCAATCTGAAAAACTACTTTGAAGATAACACATTCAGTACAACAAACAATGTTAATTTCCTGTCATCTTGTTTTGAAATCTGTATCATTTTTATTTTTCCTCACTTTGAAATAAAAAAACACTCCAGAGAAAATTTACTACAGATTTGTGAAACTATAATATTAAAATTACAAATCATTGGCCAAATAAGAAAAAGCTACACTAATGGAAACTGTAGTACATAACAATAATGGAAAACACAGTATCATTAAATGTTAATTCTGCCCTAGTTGATTTTTCTTCTTTGTTGAGACAGGGTGTTGCTACATTACAGAAATTGGCCAAAAGCTTTCAGCCTCAAGGGGGTTTCCCTTATCAGCCTCCACAATATCATGGACAAAAGACACAAACCACTGTACTTGGATGATTCTCCCTTATTTTGTCAAGAGATTTAACGCATCCTTTTTCTTACTGATGCAGAAACATATTCATAAAATAGATATAAAGAGAGAGGGAGAGGGAGTGAAAGCAAGACTAAAAGAAATAAAACAATTCAAGAAGAAAAAGGACACTACACTACCTGAATCCACACAAAGCTACAAAGTCACAATAATCAACATGACATGGCACTGATACCAATTTAGAGAAATGCATAAACGGATTAAAGGAAGTAAAATAGGAATCCCAAAAGTAGCCTTCCAAATTTGCTGTAGATTGCCACTAGTTTTTTGTCAAAAAATTAAAACCTATGTTTGTTAGGACACCTTGTGTGGGGTTGGTGCATACTCACAACACATTTATTTCCTTTCCCTCCTCTTCCTGTTTTCTCCCTCCATCTCTTGATCTCCCTCCCATTTTAGAACAAAATAGCTCTCTGGTTTTAGTTTTATTTTGATCTTTATTTGCATATTGAGCTTTTCATATAAGAGAAACTATGCAATTAAGCTTATATGCCTGATTCAGTTCATTTAATATTATGGTCCCAAGGTGAATTGGTTTTCCTACAAAAGACTAAGCTTATCCTTTGTGACAGTGTAGCACTACACTGTAGATAAATACTGTGTTATTTTATCCATTTATCTGTCAATGGACATATAGACTGTTTTTAACCATTAGCTATTCTGAATTGTGCTGCTATGAGCATGGCTATATGGATTATTATAATATAGTGTCTTTAACTTTAACAGAAAGAGTTTCATAGAAGGAAAATGAATGCATCCAATGAATTTTTTATATCTTGGGTGTTTTTATGAATATTGACTTCTACAGTGCCAGTATTGTTTACATTCCAATCTACAATATTCAAATGTTTCTTTTATCCCACACCCTCACTTGTATTTGTTATTATTTGATGTCTTTATTAGTGCATTCTTTCTGTGGTAGGAGGGACTCTCAGTGTTGTTTTCATTTATATTTCTCTAATGGTCTGTGATGCTAAACATTTCTTAATGTACTACTGGCCATTTGTAACTCTTCTGTGAAGTGGCTATTCATTTCCTTGCCCATATTTTTATGTGGTCCTTCATTTTGCAAGAGGTTTACTTTATTTAGCTCTTCTATTATAGTTAAAACAGCACGACACTGGTAGAACAGCAGAACAGAGGATCAAAGGAACAGACTAGAGGATGTAGGAAACAATGCCAACTACATTAAACTAACTATTTGATCTTTGATACAGGGGCCAAGCACTTATACTTGAAGAAAGATTGCATTTTTAATAAATTGTTTTGGGGGGCCAGGGAGATAGCTCAGAAGCATAAACCCCTGCATGGCAAATGCAAAGTCCTGTGTTTGATACCTAGTACCAAAAAGTAAAAAACTTCAAATTTAAATTTAAAAAATAAATAAATAAGTGGTGTTGGGAAAATCAGCTATCCACATGTAGAAGATCAGATTTAGGTCCTTATCTTTCACCGTGCACTAATATAAAATTCAAATGTATCAAAAAACTAAATGTTGGGGACCTGGGAGATGGATCAGTAGAATAAGTGTTTCCTTACCAAGCACAGGGGCCTGAGTTCAATCCCCAGTTCTGCTCAAAAAAAGAAAAACAAAAAAAAAAGGAAATAAATGTGTTTCTCCATTAAAAAAAAAAAAAACCTAAATGTTAAAATAGAAACATACAATCTACCAGAAGACACAATAAGTAAAACTTTTTATATTATTTTTATTTTTAAAGAAAGTACAAATTTAATTAAAATTAAAACAGAAAAAAATTACAAATGATATAGAATTTCACTTAACAAAGTAATATGAATTTCACAATATTTGTTATAGTACATAGTGTTGTCTTCCACCAGTCTTTCATATTACCAGGAATATGCATGTAAAACTGAAAAAAGAAAGGTGTGAGAAATTAAGAAGAGAAAAAGTACAATTGAAAAAAGAAGATGAAACAAATTAAAACACTACTTCTTTGTATAGACCAGCAGAAATGGACAGTACAGTTGTCCAAAGCATCCTGCTTTTATACAGAGATAAATCTCTTTCCCCCACTCCCTCTCCATCCTTCTCTCAACTCCCTCACTCTTTTCTTTTGAATAAGTTCATTCCCTTTTCCCAGTATCTATGGTACCCTTCAGATTGCATTTTTCACTTTTCGGTTCTCACACTAAGGAGACAATATAATATTTGTACATGTAGGACTGATTTATTTCACTTAAGAGTATGGTCTGTAGTTGCATCCATTTACCAACAAAAGACTCAAATTTATCCTGTTTTTTAGCTGAATAATACTCCATTGTGTAAAAATATCACATTTTCTTTAACCATTCTTTAGAGGGTGGGCATCTGGGTTGTTTCCAGGTTTTAGCTACAACAAATTGCACTGTTGTAAACATGGTTGCCCGTATGTCTCTGTGGTATGAGGTGTTAAATTATTCTGGAAAAATACCCAGAAAGAGAATAACTGGATTGAATGGTATCTCCAATACTAGCTTTTTAAGGGATTTCCACATTGATTTCCATAGTTGTACCAGTCTGCACTACTATCAACAGTGACAAAGTGTCCTCTTTTCTCTACAGCCTCTCCAACACTTGGATGATTTTTTTCTTTTGGTGGTGCCAGAGATTGAACGCAGACCCTTGCCCTTGTGAGTCAAGCACTTATTCCACTGAGCTATCTCCCCAGCCCCTCCAACGTATGTTATTGGCTGACTTTTTGATGTTAGACATTTTTTGAAGTGAATTACATTTCTAAGAAACTCAAAGGCATATCAGTGGAGCAGATGACTAATGATCATTTTTAATTGTAATTCATTTATCTGATTTGATCTGTTTATATCACTTGCCTATTTTTTTAATAGGCTGATTTTTATTGCCAAGCACCAGGGGGCTATGGTTTTGAAGTACTCGAGTTTAGGATTTGCTTTTAATTGTCACTTAAAAGCAGTTCTGAATTTTAGTGAAGTCATTTTTATCATCCTTTTCCTTGATGGATTATCCTTTTTCATTGAATGTAAAACATTTCTGAACTCAAAGCTCTGAAGATTTTCTTCTGAGTTTTATTTTAGCAACTTTATATATTAATGTCTTATGCCTATGATCTGTTTGGAGTTCGGTTTTGTATATGGCATGATATAATAAATAAAGTATCATTTTTCAAATGGATGCACAAATATTGAAGCATCATTTGATGAAGACTACTTTCCCTTCATAACCCATGGTCCCTGTAGATAGCTTTGTTGCTTCAGTAGCTTGTGATCATGGCCACTTATACTGCTTCCTCAGTAGACAATTAGTTAACATTCCTACAACTATAACTTTTGTATCTCAGACCTTCTGACATTTTAGTGAGAAGACTAGCTATTACTCAGCATGTGGTGTGTGTGCATGTGTGTTCACGCATGCATTTAGCCACAGATCCAGTCTGGCTGTTGCTCATTCTATCACTGAGTATTATTTTCCAATGCTAATTATGGGATACACCTAAATGTGGCTAATTATCTAAAATTAACTTTTTGTGGACATCCTGAGTCTACTTTCAATGAAATTCATATTCTTGCTATAGAACATTAATTTTTTAACATCATTTTCAAATTTGTTATAAGGAGGATGCTGATACATCAGTGATAATGCATGATTATTTATAATTTGTGCAAATAAAGAGAATATGTTTACCCTGGGACCAAAACAACTACATGAGTATCATCTATTCTCAGTCCCCAAACTTGTAGATATTTAGCCACAGAGCCAGCCTGTGGCACATAGAAAATTAAATAGCTCTACTTCTTGCTCAACAAATGATTATTATCAGTTACTAATATGAAAGTAGGCAATAAATTTACTATGCAGTATTGGAATGTTGAGGTATGAGGAACAGATTATAGAACTTCATGTACCTGTATGGTAGAAATTAAGTTCTTAAAAATGTTAGATATTGGTGCAAACCCACCAAAGAAATAACTATAAGATGGATAACTTTTTCAATTCTGCATTAGTTAACTTTTCATATTTAAAATCAAGCTTGGAAGATGAGACAATAAAAAGCTGTTTGCAGATGGATGTTCTTAAAAACGTGGAACACTCCTTAGTAAGAACAGCCTCAAAAGAGCTGTTGAATCCTGAAATTCTACATAGGAATAATTAATATAATGATGAAAACTTCTGCTACTGTTCATATATGAATTACCTGAAAAGACTGTTTTTTTGGAAAAGTAGTAATCATACTTTCAAATGAGCTACATCGAAAGAGCCAGAGACAATTAAAAATGTTAACTGATTATAAATTATTTTTTGAAAACATGCATTACTCCAGTTGAAACCACTTGTGTGCTAAGGATTTCAATTATGTGGTAAAATTTCACATGTCTACTATGCATATGTTACAAAGAATAATTGTCAAAATGTCTAATCCATTAAAACAAACAAATTTGTGGATCATGGAGCCAAAATTGAGAGCAGAATACTAGAGAGCAGATTACTATAGAGAGCACTTTGGTCTGGCAAATTTCTCAAGTTCAGAAACCTGCAGCAGCTAAGTTTCAGAATGACAAAATAAAATGTTTAATCAGCAGCACAAAGCAATCTACTTAGCTTTAAAAGTGGGAGATGAAAAGCCTAAAAAATGGAAATGCAAGTTTGAAGAGAGGAACACTGGAAAGAATTAAAACTATGGGGTGAAAAGCAAAAGCAAAGGCAACTGTTAGAACATAAAGAGACTTAAAGTGAGGTACAGTCCCCCAAGGTGGAGAACACCTGACTCCTGACTTAGCAGCAGGGAGGTTTCAGCCCTTAGCACAATTAATAGAAGGTAGAAAAGGGAAGGGATAGGAGATCATATTAAGTTGGGAGTTAGAATAAATCCCCAAGTTCATCAGGAGAGGCAAGACAAAAATATATTTAAAATTTGCTAATCTCCTGGGGAGAAAAAAAATCTTTGAATAAATGTAAAAGAAATATGAGGCCATCATCCTCGATCCTGCGCACGCACGCCCAGACTGAGAGACCTGGCCTGAGACAGTGTGGCCCACTCCAGCAGCCTGTCAATCCCGCCCACGCCTGCCCAGCCCCAGAGACAGCACGGCTGACTCCTCCATCCTCGTCGATCCAGCCCATGCCCGTCCAGCCCCAGAGACCAGGCTGAGACAGCCTAGCAGACTCCAGCGACCTCCTGGATCCTGCCCCAAGCTCGCCCAGTGAGTGGGAATTTGCACAACTCATCAGGCTTCCCAGATCAGTGAAAGTGTGGTGAGTGTGAGGGAGAGCCATTGGCTTCTTCCCACGCACGCTACCCGGATCCCTGTCCCCAACTACTCCAAGCCAGTGACTGGCCTGAAACCTCAGGACACACTCACCAGCACCTCCCCGATCCCCTGGCCTAAAGCCCGCTGAACAAGTGGGAATTTCCCCAATTCTCTGGGCATCAAAGTTCAGTGAGTGTAGAACTCCAGGCCTGCCTTGCTGAAGAGACATTTCTGAGGGATTCCCTGTCCCACCATCCCCTGTGGCCTGGTGAGAGCTCCAGGCCCACTATGCCTGAGAAACATTTCCAGGCGATTGCCAGTCCCACCCCACAGCCCCAGACCCAGTGCAGGCCGGCCTGGAGTGAGAACTCCATGCCTGCCATGCCAGAGGGACATTTCTCAGCAATTCTCTATCCCATGCATGGGCCAGAAACCCAGCACAGCCTGGCTTGTGAGTGAGGGCTCCAGGCCCGCTGCACCGGAGGGACCTTTCCCAGCTTTCTCAGGTTACGGCCTGTAGAACCGGACCCAGCTCAGGCTGGTCGACTCAGCACAGCCTACTCAGTGAATGAGATCATCCACTATCCTTTTGGGAGCCCAGAAGATCCACCAAAGCACAGGCCCACCCACTTGGGGAATGACCTGCCTGACACAGGATGGCTGACCCCAGAAATTTTCCGGATCCTCACCCCAAAACCAGCTAAGACAGGAAATTTTTATTACTTGCTCTGCATCCCAGTTCACTTCATGCTCACCTGAACAGGGAACCAACAGAGGGGAACCAAAGGAGCTATAGCAAAAAAGGAACTGAACACAACAGCTAGATCCAGGATAGGCATACCTGGATAATCTCTAACTTAATAGACTGGTACCCAAATCTCATAACAAGCTAAGGTTATACCTGTACCAAAGCTCTACACCAAAGGTCAAAAGTCAGTGTTACAAAAAATGACAAAGACAAGGGGAAAATTGCACTCCCTGACCTCGAGTCCAGTAAGGGCAGAGGACACTAGCTCAGCTGCAATAAATGAATTAACAGATACAGCAGGAAAGGAACAACAGCAGAAAGCTATAGAGGAAAAAAAAAAAAAGAGAGAGATGTAATTCACAAAATTAAAAAAGAAATATCTGAATACATAGTATCTGAAATAAAGAATGAATTACAAAAACATTTGGAGGAAAAAGTATGGTCACCCAGAACAAGTGCAGAGAGCACTATTCCAGCTTAAATGTATGAATTAACAGCCTCTGAAGCATTTCCTTGCTCACCTGAACAGGGAGAACAACAGCAGAAAGATCATAAAGAACTAAAAGCAGAAATAAGTTCTGAAATTAAAAAAGAATTCTTTGAAGTCATAGCATCTGAAATACAGAAACAAGTCCACAAAAATACAGAGGAAACCCAACTTGGAAGAAACACCGCAGAAAAAGAATTAATAATTAACTCTAAAGAAGACATGGTTAAAAAAATTGAAGAGATCAGAAATATGATGGTTTCCTTGAAGGAGCAATACAGAAAAGAAATACAACACGTGAAACACAGTCAAAGAGTTATAGAAGAACTAAAAGTATCAATTACAAGTCCACAAAACTGTCTGAGTGAAAGCGAAGACAGAATTTCAGATCTTGAAGATGCTGGTACAGCTAGTGAAAAGGTGAGAAAGGATCTCTTAAAAACAACGAGAATACAAGAAAATATAATCCATCACCTAAAAATTGATGCCAGAATGAACAATGTGAGAATAATTGGTATCAACGAGAATGAAGGAGTCAATAAAAATGGCATAAAAAGAATTTGGGGAGAAATAATGGCAGAAAATTTCCCAAATATGAGGAAACAATCCAACATTCAGGTCACCGAAGCATACAGAACACCAAATAACTTCAACCCAAGTAGAAACACACTGAGAGGTATATTAGTTAAGATCCCAGAAATCCAACACAAAAACAATATACTGAAAACTGCTAGAGAGAAGAAGGAGCTCACATTCAAAGGAAAACCAATCAGAACTACAGCCGACTTCTCTACACAAACAATAAAGGTAAGGAGAGCATGGAGCAGAGTTCTTCAAGTCCACCATGAAAACAAATTCCAGCCCAGACTATTATACCCTGCAAAACTCTCTTTCAAGTTTGATGGAGAAGTGAAATACTTCCACGACAAACACCAACTAAAGAATTTTATGATGCCAAAGCATCCCTTCACAGGCTGCTTAAAGATGTTCTAAAGAGAGACCAAAATGACCAGAATTCCATGAATGAGAATGGAAGGAACCCACTAAACAGGACAGACAATTAAACACAGGGTACAAAGGAGTAAATAATACCAGGTAAATATCATGACAAACATAAGTCAGCTCATTTCAATTATAACCATCAATGTAAACGGACTCAATTCCCCAATAGACTGGCACAGTGATTTAGGAAACAAAATCCAACAATATGCTGTATACAAGAAACACACGTCATTCAAAAGGACATTCATAGGTTCAAAGTCAAAGGATGGAAAACAATATTACATGCCCCAGCACCTCAGAATAAAGCAGGAGTAGCAATTCTGTTCTGAGACAGTCTCAACTTCAAACCAAGAATGATCAAACAACACAAAGAAGGCCACTATATATTGGTCAGGGAAAAAATTCAAGAGCAAGAAGTAACACTCATAAATATTTATGCACCAAACACAGGAGCACCCAATTATGTAAGACAAATCTTAAGGGACATGAAAAACTTAATGTCTAAGAACACAATCTTAACAGGAGACATTAACACACCCTTATCTCAAAAAGATAGGTCAGACAAAAAATTAGCAAGGAAGTAGCAGAACTGAACCAGAGCTTGAAACAAATGGACCTGGTGGACATATACAGAGTGTTCCACCCAAACACAGCTGAATACACATTTTTTTCAGCTGCACGTGGGTCATTTTCCAAAATAGACCACATACTAGTCCAGAGGTCATGCCTAAGTGTATGCAAGAAAATAGAAATTATCCCTTGCATACTGTCTCACCACAATGCAATGAAATTGGAAATAAATGTCAAAAGAAATCAGAATAACCCATTCAATTCATGGAAAAGAAACAACATTCTACTCAGCAATCAATGGGTTGCAGAAGAAATTCAACAAGAAATTCAACAATATCTACAATTCAACGAAAATTCAACTACAACTTGCCAGAATGTATGGGATGCGACGAAAGAAGTTCTTATAGGGAAAATCATAGCTATGAACTCACACATTAGGAAAACAGAAAGGGAACAAATTAGCACCCTACTGTTGTACCTCCAACAACTAGAAAAAGACCAAATAAAACCCAGAGCGCAAAGACAGGAAGAAATCATAAAACTAAGAGCAGAAATTAATTCAATTGAGATGAAGAAAACAGTTCAAAGAATCCACAAATCAAGAAGTAAGTTCTTTGAAAAATTAAATGAAATTGATAAAGCTCTTGCCAACCTCATCAAAAAGAGGCAAAAGAAAATTCAAGTACAAGCGATAAGGAATGAAAAGGGTGAAATCACCACAGACCCAGCGGAAATTCAGAAGATTATCAATAGTTTCTTTGAGAATCTTTACATTCACAGAATAGAAGACACAGAAGAAATGGACAGACACCTCAAAAGGTACAAATTACCAAAACTGAATCAAGAAGATATAACAACTCTCAATAAGCTGATAACAGCCAACGAAATTCGAAACGCAATAAAAAGCCTACTGGCAAAGAAAAGTCCAAATCCTGATGGATTCACAGCTGAATTCTACAAGAAATTTATAGAAGATATAATTCCCACACTCCACAAACCCTTCAGTGAAGTTGAAAAGGAAAGAGTCCTCCTAAAATCATTTCTGGAGGCAAGTATAATACTAAGTCCAAAATCAGGGAAAGACACAACCAAAAAAGGAGAACTACAGGCCCTCATGAACACAGATGCAAAAATACTCAACATAATCTTGGCAAATAGAATATAGCAAATCATCAAGAAGATCATACACCATGACCAGGTAGGATTCACTCAGGGATGCAAGGATGGTTCAATATTCGAAAATCTTTCAATGTAATACACTATATTAATAGACTGAAATCTAAAATCCATATGATCATCTCAATTGATGCAGAGAAAGCCTTTGACAAAGTCCAACACTCATTCATGTTCAAGGTCCTACAGAAAATTGGAATAGATGGACTCTATCTTAACTTGATAAAAGCTTTCTATGACAACCCAAAAGCTCTTATAATCCAAAATGGGGAAAAACTGAAATCTTTTACTCTTAAATCATGTACAAGACCAGGATTTCCAGGATTTCCTCTGCCACCCCTACTATTCAATATAGTCTTAGAATCCATAACAACAGCCATCAGAAAAGAGAGAGAAATAAAGGGAATAAGAATAGGTAAAGAAGATGTTGAATTATCACTATTTGCTGATGACATGATACATTACTTGGAAGACCCCAAAAATTCCACCAAGAAACTACTAGAACTTAACGGGAAATTAGGTAGCATAGCAGAATACAAAATCAATACTGAAAAGTCAATAGCATTCCTCTACACAGATAACAAACACACTGAAAGGGAAACTATAAAAACAATACCTTTCACAATAGCACCACGGAAAATGAAATACCTTGGGATTCACTTAACCAAGGAAGTCAAAGATCTTTTCACGGAAAATTACAACACACTAACAAAAAAGGTTATAGAGGATTTCAGAAAATGGAAAGATATTCCATGCTCCTGGATAGGAAGAACCAACATCGTGAAGATGGCCATACTCCCAAAATTGCTGTACAGATTTAATGCAATCCCTATCAAACTGCCACCAACATACCTCCCAGATGTAGAGAAATCATTCCTAAAATTTATTGCGAACCACAAAAGACCTAGAATAGCAAGGGCAACCTTGGCCAATAAATACAAGTTAGGAGGCATCACAATCCCTGACTTGAAATTATACTACAAAGCCACTGTGATAAAATCAACATGGTATAGGCAACAAAATAGACCTGAGGATCAGTGGAATAGATTAGAAGATGCAGAGGCATCTACAATCACACTCAGCCACCTGATCTTCGACAAAGGGGCCAAACAAGCCCACTGGAATAAAGATAGCTTCTTTAACAAATGGTCCTGGAATCCATGGCTTTCTACATGCCGAAAACTAAAACTTAACCCAGCTCTATCGCCATGCACTAAGTTAAAGTCAAAATGGATTAAAGATCTAAACATTAAAACAGAAACACTCAATCTCCTGGAGGAGAAAGTCCGAGGAACTCTTGAAGACATAGGGGTAGGTAAAGAGTTCATGAACAAACATATATTCATACGGAAAGCACTTGAAAGAATCAACAACTGGGATCAACTCTTCTTAAGGAGCTTCTTCACGTCAAAAGAAATTGTGAACAGAGTGAAAAAACAACCCACAAATTTTGAAAAATTCCTAACTAATAAGCAGTCAGAAAGAGGTCTACTGTCTACAATATATAAAGAACTAAGATATAACAGGGCCCTCAAATTTAAAGACCCAATTCAGAAATGGGCATCTGAGATGAATACACACTTCTCATAGGACGAAATTAAAGAAGCAAATAAATATGTGAAGAAATGCCCCACATCGCTAGTCATCCGTGAAATGAAAATAAAAACAATGCTGAGATACTATCCCACTCCAGGAAGAATGGCTATCATAAGGTAATCAACCAACAACAAATGTTGGAGAGGCTGTGGGGAAAAGGGAACACTTCTCCACTGGTGGTGGAAATGTAGACTAGTTCAACTATTGTGGAGGTCAGTGTGGAGACTCCTCAAAAGAGTAGGACTAGAAATCCCATTTAAGCCGGCTATACCCCTACTGGAAATTTTCCCAAAGGAACTGAAAACATTGTATCATAATGATATTTGTGTACCTATGTTTATAGCAGCGCAATGTGTGATATCAAAATCTTGGAAACAACCAATATGTCCCTCACATGAGGAATGGTTGAAAAAGATGTGGTATTTTTATATAATGGAGTATGACTCAGCTAATAAGAATGATAAGTTTGAAGCATTTATGCTGAACTGGATGCCACTTGAACGTATACTCATAAGTTAAATAAACCAGACACACATGTGTAAATATCATATAGTCTCCCTAGCATAAGAAGCGAAAAGCAGAAATACAAAAGGAAACATACAACAACAATTAAAATCAATTGAGTCTGATAAGGCAAAGTGAATGGCATATACTGCAGGATATTAATCAGCTTTTCTTCTGGATGGTTAACAACCTAAGTTCACACATCAAATTTGGAGAAATAGAAGAGTCACAAGGCCAGCCAACATTTTGGCCCTAACCTTTCAAGGTCATCGAAGACTCAGGACATAGGAGAACCTGTACTGCAACATCACGAAACACAGTTGAGCTCCAAATTTTCTGAAGAAGGAGACTAAGGAACAACAGAGGAGACTGAAGTTCTATAGTGTGCCTGGGGAGAGTCACATGGAGAAAAATCTTTCTCTCAGGCTCTCACAGAGAGCAAACTGGTCAAGCATTGGCCGTGACTCATCCACATGGATGACATGGACAAAGGTTCTACAGAATAATGTACAGGACTAGAACATAAACCCTGAGGAGACTTCACTGACCACATAAGAAACATAAAGTACACGTGTTGGTATATAAGTCTTGCTCTATCTAGGTCTTAACCATCCAGCAGAAAAGTATAAATATGAAGTATACATCGCAGGGCCATAACATTAAGCTGAGCTGTAAATGGCTATGATGGACAACTTCTTCACTATTGTAGTGGACTGCTGGACTGTGTTGGATTGTGTCATCGAGTTCAAGCAGCTGAGTTAGTTGAATGACAATGGAGTTCCCATCTCTGGCAAGTGTAGACAAAGGAAGGGATATAGAAAGGAAGAATCATGATGTGTGTGTATAGACAGTACAGTGGGGATAGACAATGCTGTGCTTCTACATAATCCTAAGAAAGGCAAGATTTGCACTAATGGTGGTTGGACAGGATATTATGTCAGCTTTTAGTACTATGGGCAACCACTAGGAAAATAACATGGTAGAAAGTATTAATTATTGAATCTTTGTTGTAATTCAGGCATAAAATTAAGATACGCAAACAGCTGCATTCTCTTTCCTTACTGATATATGCTATAATAATGTCTGTATGTATAATATCATGTATGTAACTTCTATGATACCAAAACATTATGAAAACTGTTTGCAATGCATTAATTTATCAAATCCATCTTGTCAAGTTATCTTAAAACTGTCTCATTGCTATTTGTACTTCAATAAAAAAAATTAAAAAAGAATAAAAAAATTGAAACAAAAAAAGAGTAATATGAATAGTTTATTTTCAATCTAATAAAGTGATGTTATGTTTTATTATCCTTCCTTACTGCCACTCACTCTATTCACCCAGCACAAATAGGCTTATCGTCAGTGACTACCACGTATGTAGAAATATCAGATTATACATTGTACAACTCTTCATTATGCTCAGTAAATGAGAGCTTTACATTTGGACAGAATCCCACTATTTGAAAACATTTTTCCCAGCATTCTTTTGTCCTTTGAGACTTAAAAGAA
The DNA here is from genome assembly GCA_004027165.1 of Ctenomys sociabilis. Classification (NCBI taxonomy): domain Eukaryota; kingdom Metazoa; phylum Chordata; class Mammalia; order Rodentia; family Ctenomyidae; genus Ctenomys; species Ctenomys sociabilis. The sequence continues at coordinate 21,696 of PVKA01011256.1, forward strand.
GGGATTGGCAACTATGGACTCACTGCAGACCAAATCTCACCAACTACTTGCTTTACAAATAAAGTTTTATTGAGACAAAGCCATGTTCATACTTTCACCTGTTTTCTATGGCAGCTTCTGTGTTACAAAAACAGAGTAGTTAACAGAGAACACTGCAGCTGACAAGCTACATCTCTCCCATTAAAGTGTTCACCAACCTTGCCCTGTGATTTTGTATTAGTACTCTCTTTAAATCACCTATCTTAATAGAATTTGTTTTATAATATTATAATTTGTAGATTTATAATATTATTTTCTAAAATGCAAGCTATTCAAAGGCAAGACATATATTTGAGTTATTTTTATTCACTGAAATATGTTAAATATACCTTAGAAATTAAACTCTGTAAGATTAGTACTTCTATTTCAGATCTGGAAATAGACTGAGATCAAGTGGTAGTGTTTTTTTCTTATTCCAATACGTAGCAGATTTAAAATGCTATCCAAGTACATTTAAAAGTGGGACTTTTTACTTCATTTTCAAAACATCATTGAACACAGCATGTTCATCATGCTTTAAGACAATTTGTTGATAGTGTGTTTTGTGTCTGCAACTGGAGCTTACAGTGTCAATGTTTAATCAATATTTCATTACCCACTATGTAAATGGATAGTGCTTTTTCAGTTTATAGCTGCAATAATTGTTTTAGGACTTCTCTCTGGTTCTTTCTATAAATGTACTAGACGTTTTAGAATAGGCATTTTGTTTTTTTGTATTTTTTAGTGAAGGGTCTACAGGTTGTTCAGGGTCTTACTACTAGATCTGACTCATAGTGATCCACCTCTTTACAGCTTCCCAAGAGCTGGGATTACAGGTGCATGCCACCATGCCCAGTCTCAGCATGACCTGGGGGTAATGGTCTAGGCCCTCACCGCAGGCCAGAGGAATCCCCATCCTCTGTGCCTGCTTGCAGGTGCGTTAATCCATTGAGCTATTTGGCTGACCCTGGAATAGGCATTTTGAATGCTGAGCTATTAGTAGTAATGTTAGCTTCCAATAGCCTATCCTAGTATCAACATACAAACTGAGTTTTCAGGAAAGTTAACTTTCCAACAGGATCCTTTAAAAGTAGGCTTTCCCTGCAAGCCTCGTCCTTATTCTCACTTCACACAGCACGTGTATGTGTGGGCTCAAAGCTATTCCCAGGAAAAGAATGAAATAGCAGTGGTCAGTTCTCTATAATCTCTTCAAGAAAACAAAAGCAAACATAGTGCTCTCTCTTTATATGAGGTCAGCATCGTCTTTATAAAGAAACCTAAAAAAGACGTTGCTAGGAATGAAAATTGAGGGCTAATATTCCTTAAGACTATAGACAGAAAAATTCTAAATCAAATATTAAATCCAATCCAAACAATGAATAAAAAATTATATGCTGCAGTTAAATAGGATCATTTGAGGCATGTGAAGCTGGCTCCTATTAGAAAATCTATTAATGTAATCTATCATATCAACAGACTGAATAAGAAAAAACTCAGAACTATTATCAATAGGTGCAAAAAAATTGAATTTGACACATTTCCAGAATACATTGATACATATCACAAAAAGCTCTCAGAAAACTGGGAGCTGAGAATTGTCTCAAATTGAAGAAAAGCTACTGGAAAAACAAAACTATAAATAATATTAAGCTTAACTTTGAGAAACTAGATGTTTAATCCCTAAGGTTGAGAGCAAAACAAAGATATTTCATGTCACTGCTGCAATTTATAATTGTAGTGGAAGCTATACCCAGCAAGTATAAAAATAAAGTAAAAGGTGTATTGATTAGGAAAAAAAGAGAGAAAACTGTCATTTCTTATACATGGTATGCTCGTCTCAAATACTGAAAAAAGGACAAATAAAACCAGTGAACTGATAGGTAATTATACCAAGTTTAGAAGACACAAGGTTGACAGGGAAAATGTGATTTCTTTTCTATACATCATCAGTAAACAATTAGAATTTGAATTATAGCTGAATTGCAAACACAACCTAAAAATATTTAGGCATAAACTCAACAAAATGTATGTAAGATCTATGTGATAAAATATAATGAAAGAGGAGCCAAATAACTAAAGATATTTCATAATCATGAATAAAAAGAGCTATTAGGTTCAATGTAATGTCTTACAAAATTTCTAAGTTATTTTGTAGATACTTTTGCAGATTATAAAATTTATCTGTAAAGCAAAAATTTTAGAATTACCAATGCAATACAAGTGTATAGAAACTGATGACACCCAACTTGAGTAACAATAAGCTATCATCATCAAGGGATTAAAGAAAAACTTAAAATATACACCAATGTTAGTATAAAAAGCCCAGCAATAGATCTGACACCTAGCCACCTGGTCTTTCAAAAAGAAGGAAAGAAAATGCACTGGGACAATGTTTTTTGTTTTTTTTTTTCAACTATTAGTGCTAGAATAAGTGAACATTTGTATGTAGACAATGAAATATTTAGATACAGTCCTTAAGTCTCTCATAGAAATAGTTCAAATTAGGCCATAGATTGAGTATAAAATGGAAAAATATGAAGTGTCTAGATGGTAATGGCACAAGTCTAGATGACTTGGACTTCATGGGGACACTGTAAGCAGAGAACCAACTGTGTAAATTATGATTGATTGGATTAAAAAACTGTATTTCACTAGACATGAGAGTAAGTTGTGTAAAGGGTATTGTTAGAACCAACTATTTACTATCTATTTAATAAAAGGCTTATATGTGAAGAGGGGCCTGGGAGATAGCTCAGTTGAATAAGCGCTTGCCTGGCAAGTGCAAGGGTCTGAATTCAATCCCCTGTTCCAAAAAAAAATATGCAAAAGACTATCACACTGTTTAATAGTAAGAAAAAATATATAAACAAGCCATGGGAAATTATTTGAGTGGCTACATCACCAGAGAAAAAAATGCACATAAAATATAACAAAATTAAGCTCGATGCCATGTATTAATTGAGAATCACGCACTAAATAATAATGAGGCGCTGTGACACACCTATTAGAGTGACTGTAGTTTAAAAATATTGGAAAATGTAAACACTTATGGAGCAATTGGAGAAATCATAACTTTTCATCAGGGCGGATTGATGTGTAAAGCTGAATGGCCCCATTAGAAGACAGCACAGAATTCTTACAAATTTTGTTTTCTTATAAAATTGAATAATCAAAATCATTGGCAGGTACGCAAATGAATTACAAACTTATCCTTACATAACAATATGCACACAAATGTCCATAATTGCTTCTTTAGTCATCAGAGTCAAAAGTTAGGCACAATCAAGATGTTCTTTACTAAGTGACGGAATAATCAAATGGTGTTATGTCTACACAATAGAATGTCATTCACAAAAAAAGTGGAAGAAACTTAAATTTGTACGGCTAAGCAAAACAAACTGAGCTAAAGGAGCTACTGACAGTTGGATCATTGCAACTCTTTGACTTTCTGAAGAATATAAACTTCACACAGCAAAAGAAAAGTTGTCATGGGTTCATAGGAAAAAGGTAATAAATAAACATGATGAAAACAAGGTCATTTTAGTACTATGAAACTATTCTGTAGGACAGTGTACTAGTGTACACTCAACATAATGTATTTGTCTAAATATAGACTTTAATAACACCAAGAAGATGGTCTTTTGTTAATAACATCAACAAAGTGTTTTTTCACTATTTGTTCACATTGCATCAATACAAATGTTAACTGATAAAGTATGGTCGAAGAACTTTTTTCTGTATAATTTTGCACAAATCTAACATTGCTGTAATAGTGAAATTTGTTTTTTTTTTTTAAATAAGGCAGTTTTATCACTAAAAACAAATGTCATTTGGACTAATAAAGTCAACCTCTAGTCCTGACTTAAATTCTGCTTTTGACACTTGAACTTTCTCCCTATGCTAGGTCATCTAGAAATGGATATTCAACTTGACCTTAGGCTGAGTCCCTCCTCACTTGGCCAAAGTCAACTTGACCTTAGGCTTTCCCTTCCAAAGTTGTCTATAGAATGAATAGTCATGCTGGGCGTGGTGGCGCATGCCTGTAATCCCAGCA
>PVKA01011256.1:25867-40099 GCA_004027165.1 Ctenomys sociabilis
AAAAAAAAAAAAAAAAAAAAAAAAAAAAAAAAAAAAAAAAAAAAAAAAAAAAAAAAAAAAAAAAAAAAAAAAAAAAAAAAAAAAAAAAAAAAAAAAAAGAATGAATAGTCATGACCATCTACTATACCTGAAGCTGGTGGCAAATAGGTATGATATGTAGTTCTGCCCTTTTAACACTCATATTTCTGGGAACTTAGAGTGGTCACCAAACATACTTACATAAATAATCACTGTGGCACAAGTTTCTGACCTAGAAATAGTAAGATCTGATGCTTTATCTCTCCCTTACCCAAGACTATAAGCAGGTTCTCTTAAGTGCCAACAAATTCTGCAATTGTACATAACATATTTTGGCCTCAACTTTCAGGTATCATTGCCATAGAAGTCACTGGCTTTTGAGTGAGTTAGGAATAACTACAAGAATGCTGTATTGTTATTCAAGACAGCCTTTCCTAGTCTGTATCTTGCTACTTGAGATTTCTTAAGCAAGCAACATTTTCTTGACTAAAAGTTCCTTATTTGCGAGACACACTAAGCCATATTTTTCCTTTATCTCACACACAAAGCCTACATTGTGTAACCCCTATTTCCATGCACTCAAGGAAGCTTTCTTTCATAGCTTCCCATCCTCCAGCTGTTTCACAGGCCTGCTCAGTGCGCTTCACCTCCCTGAGTCATTCTGTGGCTGTTACAGGCACCAATGACTTTCATAGAGGCTACCTGCCCATTGAGTGCTGAGGGTATCTTCATTATTATATATTTCCATGCCAAGTGCTTCCAGAAAGCACTTTAGGTAAGCTTCCAAATTTATCAGGATAGAATAAAGCAGTTAATAAAATACAAAATAAAGAATTGAAAACCTGATTAATAGAAGAAAGTGAATGCACTTTTAAGAAAGATTAATATGGTTTCTTCGTTGAGCATAAAAACATTTAAGATTCCTATTATCCAAATCAGGGCAGGAAATGTGCCCATGAACACAAAATATATAATTTCTTTAGAGGAAACAAAAAGGTTTCTAAGGGTAAACTTTTAGATAAATGTCTACTTTAGGGTGCTAAATGGCAGGCATTAAACAGTGTCATTTATAACATCTTCAATAGCAGGTTCAAAGATAGTCTGAGTTACACAGCTGTTTGCCTACCTTGACTTTTTAAAATTAGACCTAACCATTCATTTTGTGTGGCTTGAAAAAAAGACTTCAGTGTTTTAGTTTTCTTATTCTCTTAGTGAAATGATGAATAGCTTGTGAAAAATATAGATACCCCAAAAGATAATCCAGAATTTCCATTACCTTATTGCTAACTGAGCTACTCACTATAAGTGATAATCCAAATTTTTGTTTCTCAAGACCATTCCTAGATAGTGGTAACTGGTTTGATCTACAATAGTTCTAAATGCCACAGCAATGTAAATTATATTATTAGCATTCTATTATTTATATTAGGCAAATTGCATCAGGATTCTTATTCATTTGGAAGTCTATGATAACCATACATTATCAAGTCAAACCAGCTTTTTCCTTCATAAATGGCTTTGCATATATTTTAACACTTCAGTTTTTGGTTTATACTATAAACACCAATGATAATTATATTGAATTGTTTTGCCCATTTGTGTGTTGCAAATATAAAAATGTGGAGTTCACCTTTGAGGTAGGATTTACAACTTAGTTAAAGAGAAGGAGAGGTCTCATATAAGATTCAAAGGCCAATAGAAAATGTATATGTTAAGTATGTTTTCCAAGTACATCTGTTTTCCTACAAATATCTCAAATTTGTCATTCCTTATAGACAAGAAATATTCCAGTGTATGTAAATATTCATTCTTCTTCTGTTGATGGATAAAGGCGTTTCATGATTTAGCTCTTACAAATTGTGCTATGAACATTGGTGTATATGTACCACTATAATATACTGTTACAAGCTCTTCAGCGAAGATACCTAGAATGCAGATAGCTGAATCACGGGGAATTTGTAAATTCAGTTCTAAATTTGAGTCACTTGTGGGAAAATGGGCACACCTGGAAAGTATAATTTCAAGCAAAGTAAATCAGATACACAAGCTTAAATATTGTGTATTGTTTCTAATTTGAGTGAGGCAAAGTAAAAACAAAGAGAAAAACAAAAGGTGGAGAGAAGAAGACAGTGGAGGTATCTCTGCAGTATGGTAGTGGTCCAAGGGAACAAGGGCAAGGGTTGTGGAGAAGTGGAGGGGAAGCAGAGTAAAGATATGCCACACACAGGAGTCTAACAACCTCAATATAGTATGTAAATAAGTAAATGTTATGTTTACATTCTATGAATTAATGAATTAATAATAATATAAATAATATGAATTAAAATTAATAAAATCAATAATAATGAAATCAGAATAGAGGAATCAGAGAAGGAGAGAGAGAGAGATGAGGGAAGGAGAGGGGATTAAAAACAAAAAGAGGGCTGGGGAGATATCTGCCTGGTTGAATAAGTGCCTGCCTGGCAAGTGCAGGGTCCTGAGTTCAATCCCCAGTACTGCATAAAAAGAAAAAAAAAAGAAAAGAACTCTAGTATTTACATGCACCCACTCCCAAAGAGGACTGTGCGCTGCATGCACTACAAACATGTTCTAATAAAATAAAAAAATAAAAATAGCAAAACAATAATATGCAAGTTAAATATCAAATAAGTTACCTTGACAGTTTTATATTGCTTTGAAACAATGATTAGGCTACACACCTAGGATTACAGGTTTTGTTTACAAGATAAAAGCTACAACTGTGACATATTGAGTCACACTACAGACCCAGGAGTTGGCATCTTGCTTCTATGGGTTGGTGATTGAAGCAGCTCTTGATGGCTCCTTCATCCCCCCTGGTCCTCTTCGAGGAGGCCTCAGGTCACCCTTCCTATACAGCACTCCACTGATATGAGAGATGGATTCCTCTGGAGTGTTTCCTCCTGCTATCTGCTCCTTCTAGGAATTCGTATTATACTCAAATCTTTATAACCTAATATCAGCGAATAAGGAGAAGAAATAAAAAAAATATGTTTGTCAAGTGTGTAAACAGCTTTCTGATCTAGTGCCTTCCTAGAAGTTAATTTTAGAAGATTTTCCTTCTTGAGTGAAAAAAAGACAATCATTTACACCATAATGAAAAGAAACAAACTGTCATAGAGGACCCTGAGAGTTGAACAAACTGTTACCAGGGAAGGGGAACTTGAGCTTAGTTTCAAAAGAAGAGAAGGATTTAGTTAAGCAGGGCAAAGGGCCAACAGGAAGCGCTCATGACATAAGTCCAGTGGAGCACTAAGCACTATAGCCTCCAGAAGAATATGGACTTTCTTCTTTATCTAGGTTGCTTGTTAGCATAAAACTCTCTATCAGAATCATTAATTCATTGGACCAGGGAGATGGCTCAGTGGAGTAAGCACTTTCCTGGCAAGGAAATTCATCTCCAGCCCTCCTTCCCCAAACTGTAAAGCTTCCAATTCTAACTCCCTTTTTTTCCTCTTCCCAGCTCCTGTTCATGACAAGGACATGGGAATGAGTGAAAGTGACTGGCATTTACCCCAGAATCCTATATCCTCCACAGCCTGAAAGCTCAAAACCTTCACTGAAACAATGCTTTCATTACATGACAAGTGTAATGTGAAAAACCGGGAAAGGCCAACCCCCACAAATTCCAAGTGGCCATCATTTTAAATTTATGCAAGAAGAAGGGACAATGATCATAATATACTTAACCCAAGATTTTACATCTTAATTAGCTTGAACATGAAGCACAACTGTATCTATTTACTATATTTTCCATGTAATATTAGAGAACTCAAACTCATGGGAAATGTGAGGTTTACAGTAGAATATTTGTTTAAAGAGAAAACCTTCTTGGCTAATCTACATTCCAGACTGGTTTGCAGGTAATAAGCCCTGGTCCAGGAGAGATATCTCAAAAAGGAAAGAAGGTAGGAAGGAGCTGGGCACAAAAACAGAGAGACTTGGATACCTGACTTGGGATTGGAACTATTGCTCCTATTCAGCCCTCAGGGACAAGATGACCTTCGGGTACTATTGAAATTATCAGTTTTGCTTTTTTTTTTTTTTTTTTTTTTTTTTTTTTTGTCTTTTTGAGACAGGGTCTCACTATGCAGTTCAGGCTGGCCTTAAGCTCACTTTGTAGCTCAGGCTGGTCTCGAACTCACAACAATCCTCCTGCCTCAGCCTCCCGAGTGCTGGGATTACAGGCATGCGCCACCACGCTTAAGTTCTCTTGGGTGAATTCTTGTATTCCAGACAAAACTGCAAGAGTAGCTAATCGGTTTTTTCAAAAATTCCTCTCTCCTATAACGTTTTTCTCTAAGAAAGCCTGGCTGAGCAGTTCTTAAGTCATGACAGTTCTGATGAGGTTTTCATGACTCATATTTAAGGAGAGAAATTTAAGGTTGTGTAATTGTTATTCTTGCTACTAAAATTACTCCACAACATTGCTGTTATGTAAAATATTCAAATAGTCTAGAGCTAAAGACTAAGGTATTTACAGATGAAATTATACCCTGCTGTTAACTGCTTTAAAATAATCTTTAAGGGATAGAGAGCATGTAGGTGAAACAAGACCTGCCAAGTACTGATAAATATTAACATTTTTAATGGAAACATGCAGTGCATTTTGCTATTCAACCTAGATTTGTTATCTTTGAATATAATTATAAAGTATCAGAGAAGATATTCTACATTGAAGAATACTTTATCCTTTAGTAGCACATCCACGTTCCCTCCTTGTTATGGCCACTTTGTACACATTAGAAGCTATAATTAATGATTTTTAATCAGACTTCAAAATTAAAATTTATTCAGAAGTTCCATGATTTTTTCATCCAAAATATTAGTATCTCAATCAACAATTTTTGTTTTGTTGTATTTTACAAGGGACACAACAGCTAGCAGAAGTGGAAGTACAAAAGGAAAGGAATTGAATTTGATGTTTGTTTTAGTGGTCTCCACATTATAACAAACTATAAACTCCTCCTCTGGTCTCACATGTTGTGCTGGCCCTGTTCCCAGGGCTCACTGAGCTGGAGATGGAGTCTGGGTGCAGCGGTGCACACCTGTAATCCCAGTGCTGGGAGGCTGAAAACAGGAGGATCACCAGGAGTCCGAGCTGCCTCGTGAGACCTTGTGCCAAATACATCAATGGAAAAGGAAAAAAAAATAGCTCCTCAAGCTTATTATTCATTAGTGACAGTAGACAGATCATTGTTATTATAGCCATTGTCTTCATGCTGCGATATAAGGAACTTCTTAGGGACAGCAGAGATACCAATCCAACTACTTCAATTATTTTCACTTTACATATGTTTCCTGGCATTTAAAATTATGATGATGGGTACTTCTAATAAGCAATGATCAGTCTGAATCCAATTTACAGATTTTTTGGGAACCCCAATTAGTCAGAATCTCCTTCCTGCCTTAGGGAGCAGGTTGTTCCCTAACATGACAGTGGGAAACTGCATTGACTGCTTGTAAAAGCAAATCTCCAATAATTGTCCTCTAAATATTGTGGATGCTCCTGTCAGTCATTATTTTTATATCTATTTCCTCCCAAAGGAGCTCTATAAATTCTACCTTTTTGATCAAATAACCTCTTATGAAAACAACCTGCATGATGTCGTTGTTTCTACTGATGCACATCCATTCACTTGAAAAGTATCCAGGGCTAAGGTAATAGTCCAGCGGAGTAAGTGCCTGCCTGGGAGGCTCAAGGACCTGAGTTTGATTCCTGGTAGCATATTCCATGCTGCTGTGCTGGCCACCAAAAGAGGGCGTGGTGCCACGGGCCTATAAGCCCAGCCCTAGGGAGGCTGAGACAGGACGAGCACTATGAGTCCAAGCTGCTGCGTAGCAAGGCCCTAAACCAAATAAATAAATAAATAAATAAATAAACAAATATTTTTTTTTAAAGGAAGAAAAGCATTCAGATAAGGCTTGCAGTGGCATCCAGTGATAGAAAATGTGCTTTGTATGTGTGAGGCTCTGGTTCATCCCAGTCACAAAAAAGTAGAAAAAAAAAAATATATATATATATATATACATGAATTTATGCACATAGATGTTTGCTCCTTCTTTTCTGTAAACTGTCCTTGGATTTTTGTCATTGCATTTGGAGAACAGACCACACAGGCACACATGTGTTCAGCTGCACACCTTTTTGAAACACTTTTTGACTGATTTAAATATATAGATTCTTAGTGGAATTGTTAAGACAGTGTGGGAAAAAATACCATGTAAAATTACAGTGCTATTTTTTATCAAATAACTGAATCCTATGAAGCATTGTGCTAGTCACAGTGTGGAAACAAAGTGAATAAGAAAAGAAGAGAAGAACTAAAGGAGCTCAGCCTCCAGGGGTCTAAATGAATATGCACACCTGCTCAGTGAAGACAGAAATGGCTGGACAGCATTAGTAACCAGCTAGGCCAAAGGGCTGGGGCAGAGAGGGGGAATGGCTCAGTAGAATAAGCGCTTCTCTGTCAGTGGGCAAAATGGGCCTGAGTTCAATCCCTGGTTCTGCCAAAAAAAAAAAAAAGAGAGAGAAGCTAGGCCAAGTCAGTATCACTCACAGGATATTCCTACCCTCATCTCGGGTGGCTGCATGGCTCTCAGAACACCCACTGACAAGGTCTTGATCCTCTATTGCAAACTATATTATGAGTGTCAATGATTATTGTGCAGGTAAACACCAGTCTCCTTTTATGTTATGAAGCCAGTGAAGGGAAATATTAGAGTGGGAAGCAGTAGCTGCTTTACGCAAGGTACTACGAGTCCCCACTGTTTGGAATAAGCCTGTACTAAAATCTGTTAATTCTGAAGCTCAGCAGTATTCCTGGAAGCACTACATTATCCCACTGCAGAAGTTTACCGTGTTCTTGCCAAGTTTTGGTGAGAGTGGTTTGGTAACAGAAAAATTTGGATCTGTTTGCCATGACATTCAGTTTAACTGTCTCAATTAATTGAGTTAGAAAACCTTCCTTATCTCCCACAGGAAGTGAATACTTGAAAGATAAATTCCTTAGCACAGGGTTTACTTAGAGCTGATCTCTATCTCCTTCTATTACATTTAATGGACTTGAAGCTTACTTAGACTTACTTAAAGATTTTTTTCTAAGACTAAAGGTAAAACAATATTTTATCCATTCCATAAGAGAACACCACCAGGGAATTGCTAAAATTATGTAATAAATTTCAAAGATGTGGTGTTTGTTTTAATTTCTGTAGATAGAACAGTAATGAACATTCACAAATATTTTAGAATATTAATAAAAGAACAAAATAGTGAACTGCAGTAAATTGGAATTCGGGACTTTAATTTCAACCTAGAAACTCTTAAATGTCGCGCGCACCCTCGCCAGCAAGGATGATGCAACAACCAGCTCTTCCATCGGCAGTTTATTCAGGACCCTTGAACAATCTTGCTTCTTCTGCCCCGAGCACAAGTGGGCTGTCTCCTAAATACCCCTAGGGACCCAATCCCAGTTTGACACTTGGCCTTTGATGATAGGTCCATCTATGCAGAAGCACACTAGTGCCTTTTGTCTTAACCATATATGGCAATGAACAGCGAGGAGAGCACTCACCCCTGAAAGGGTGGAAGGCGGAAGCCAGCGCCATCTTTGGGCGCGGCAACACACAGCTCTCCACAGCTCCCCCTTTTTGTTTTTATAGCAGCAGGTGGGAACAGGGGCCTGATCTCTGCTGTGCAATAGGACCTTCGCCGGACATGTATCCAGGTGTTATCCACTCAAAGCATGTCTGCGCTGCCCGATACTGTTTTTCGCAGAGGTGGGACATTAAGGCATCAAACCCATATGCAATCAGGTATGCTCCCCGGAGACCCCGAGAACTGGAAACCTCGTAAGTCTCCCTGCAGTGCTTTTGCCTCACAACCTGCGCCTCTTCGAGGTGCTGAATGAAGCTGTTCATACTTATCTTTCCAGCATAGATATCCACACCTGCGCATCAGCAGGTGGATGTAAGGCCAAGAGCGCTTGTTTTAAAACTACTTGCTGTTGTTGATTGCTACGCCAGCAACGATAAACAAGATAGCTCAGAACAAAAATAGCAATACAGCAAATAACAAGCAAAGATAATGATCCGGACCATCGAGTCAACCAGCCTGCAGCCTTAGCCAGTGAGTGCCACAGCCCTTCTGCCGAGACAGGAGGAACACGGGTTTTGTTCACCTGAGCGATAGCATGGCTCAACTGTACTGTGTAATTTAAGAAGGTAGTATTCCAAGGTCCACACAAGTAAGCATTAAGCTGTAGTACAACCATGGAAGCATTCTCTACTACGTTAGGTGTAACACAGATTTCCCTAAAACCTAACCCACACATCAACTTTTGTTGTATATTAAGAAAGTCCACTTGTTCCTGGAGCAAAGCAGTCTGCTGATTAAGTGACAGAATCCCAAAATGTATCTGACCATTCAGAGTCTCTTGAATTTCTAGGGCCGCTGTAACCCTTTCAGGTAGTTGGTTCACCACGCTTGCAGTCTGGATGTCTGGCTGATGGCTATCCCTGCAGTAGCGGCGCTCGTGGTCGCGAGAGCAATCGCCGCCATGATGGCCGCTGTGATGCCAAAATCCCTTTTCTGTCGATACACTTGAAGGGGCAATTGCAGCTGTTCAGGGGGAACATCCACAGGCATCATAATGGCCACTGGGAGCCTCACCACAAGGGCATGGCTATGATACTCCGTCCAGCAGTTGGACAAGCTGCAATTACTCACAGAACAGTTAAGTTTCCCAGCCCCCTCCTCAGAGTTATTCCAGACCACAAAAAAATGGAGCAGACATGGTGTCGATATAATGGGGAACTCCTTTACTACGGTGACATTAACAGTGCGTTCGAACGAACCGGAGGCATTCCAGTACGCAGTGCCATTGAAAGCAGTGGACTTAACAATCATGAATGGCACCAAATCTAGGCAAGCTCACTCCCCACACAGGTAGGCCCCGTCAAGCAGTTGAGGAGTATTAAACAAATGAGGGTTCTTATAATGGTAAGGGATGGTCCTGGGTGGGCCTCGCAGTCCCATAAGCCAAAGGTTTCCCACCGAACAACTATGTTTGTTCTTCAATTCCCAAGGCGCTGTATGCCTGAGGCAGTTACCCCATAGGAGACCCAGTTGTAAATTGGTGGAATACTGGGACCTCCAGCAGAGGCCTACGGGCCTCGGGCCTGGGTAAGGCAGACTAATGGAGCTACTGGTGGAGAAGGAACCGCTCCAACGTTTTTCTTCTTAATCTGAGTTTTTTAGACAATAGCAGCCCAATTAAGGCCTCAAAAATTGGGTGCGAGCTAGACGCGCCCATAGCTACTTTCACTTTCTCACCATTCGCTTGCTGGCGAACAGCCGAAAGGCGTTCCGTCGGCAGAGAACCCCCTCGCTCAAGGGCGAATAGCCGAAAGGCATTCCGTTCCCTGTTATGTACCAGGCAAGCAACCACTAGTCCTGCGGCACCTGCGGGAGGCCAGTCCTTACTTACCTAGGACTTACCGATGCGTCCTCCTGAAAAGCCGAAAATCCGAGCTGAAGGGGAGAAGAGGGCGGTCCCCGTACGGGCCACCACTTGTCCCATGCTACCTCGCCAGCAAGGATGATGCAACAACCAGCTCTTCCATCGGCAGTTTATTCAGGACCCTTGAACAATCTTGCTTCTTCTCCCAGGTAAATGGCCCAGAAGGGAAGCCTGCTCATAGCTAAATACCTTCAGGCATCCAATCCCAAAGCGCCATGTGAGCATTGTCTATAGGTCCAGGTACGCGGAAGCAAGCCACTGTCCTGTCTCGTTGCCTAATATGGAGTTGTTATCCACAAAGAGCTCTCACCCCCGAGGGGGTGGAAGGCGGAAACTGGCGCCATCTTTAAGGCGCGGTTGTACGCAGCTCTCTACACTTAAATAAAATTATTTGTTTTGCAACAGAAAATTTTAATTTGTAAGTACGTTCTAAACTTTAACAGAGACTGAATGAACTATTATTCTTTTACAAAATTTTAAAATTATATGATTCTACAAATTTTTCTTCATCTTTCTCCTTGCAAGGTGATCACAAAAATTTTGAGAAAAATGTCCAAGGTATCCATTTTCTCAGTATCTTTATTTGATAGTCAAAATATGTGTGATTTATTGGTGCAATTGGCTTGCATTTAACTTCCTAATGTTCATGAAAAGATAGACAAGCACAGAGTTGGTGGGCAAGGGTAGATGCATGTGTGAAAAACTCATTAATAAGTTACATCACTATTAAAGAGAAATGCTTTTAAAGTAATTTTTATATGTTCTGTACAGGGTGTTCAAGGTCTTTTCTACACAGATCAGACTTATAATGGTCCTCTTGTTTTCAGCCTACCAAACCCTGAGATTATAGGCATGACCCACCACATTCAGTCTCAGTCGCTGTCCCAGTATACACCAGGGGCTAGGCCAGCACTGCAAGCTGCAAGGCCAGCACTGCAAGCTGCATATCAAACCCCTAAAGTAATATTTACTTCATCATGCAACTAGGAAGAATGAAAAAGAATAAGGAGAATCCACGTGGCGAGGATGTTCTCATGATAGTACAGCTCCAATATTTTCTTTCATAACTAAGGCACTGACTCTTTCCCCAGGTTATACAGTGTTCCCTCTTAACAGCTTACCACTGAGCCCCACCCTAGAGAGCAAATTTTCAAGAGTCTGTGAGATCGAGACTAGCGTTCACTATTGTGCTGGAGAACGTTCATTGGACTAAGGTTTTTGAAAGCATGAAAGGAATAGATGGAAGACAGAAAAAAAAGGTAGTATAAAAACATTACGAGGGGCTGGGGAGATGGCTCAGTGGAATAAGCGCTTCTCTGACAAGCACAGGGGCCTGAGTTCAATCCCCAGTTCTGTCAAAAAAATAAAAAATAAAAAAATAAAAACATTACGATGTTTTTTTGTCAATCTGTGGTGAGATATCTGGATCTGGGGCTTGAGAACTGTGTGCAATTGATAATTGCTGCCTACACTCTTGCCTTGCTGCTCTTTTCTGAGATCACACCCAGGGCCACGTGAAAACCTTGAAACGGAGCTGATGAAGGAGATAGATGAGTAGCTAGAAAAAAAAAACCTGCTGCTGCATGTAGATCCTGCACAGGCATGGTGCTGAAGGATGGTTCTTGGGACAAACTTGATACTATCTGGATAGGAAGTACTCTAGGTAGGAATTCATACCGTCTCCTGGGTAGGAACAAATAGCTTGTCCAGTGCACTACAGATCTAAGAGGGGAAAATTAAAGTAATAAACCTCACTTACCATCCCTCCCAGGGACCCCTTAAAGACTATATTTTCCTCATCTCCAGCCCATAGAGATGGGGATAGAATAAAAATACAATATTTTTAGAAAGTCCATTAACCTTTGAGCTATTCTGCTACAGGTTGGTTCATATTTATTGTGCCAAGAAATGGGTCAGCAGGAAAAGAGCCATCTTTCTAGGTGAGGTGGAAAGTTATGTTTCCAGCAAGGTATTAGTAGATTTAACACAATTTTTTAGTTTAAATAGGCAAGAGCACTATCCAGAGACTGAAAAGGGGTGAGCGTCAGCATTCAGAGCTCTGAAGGCTGAGGACTAGGGACATATGCATTATCAACACCCCATAACTACTCCTATGAGTTATTGTTTACCACTCAGGAAAATATATTTATTGGTGATGTTAAACATTTTCAACCCCTTATGCTTTATTTCTACATATGTGCTTATAGTTATTCGACAATAATGCTTAACACTGAGGCCTACATCAAGAAACCTGTGTGCATTGTCATATAATCCTTACAACTATTTAAAATGTCTCTGCTAAAAGTCTTAGATGTGCAAAGTTAGAAACTCAAAGTTATGCAGGCAGCTGAGATTGAAATTTGAGACTATTTGGGTCTAAATCCAAGTCCTTAGGCTACTACTATTCTAGTGCTGTACACTTCATGAAGTGATTTTGTGACCTAAGAAATACTTTTTTTCTAATCACACTGTAATGGTCTCTTTCTGCATTTTCCCGATGTGTTATCAAGATGCAAAAATGGAGGTTCTGGAAGCGGCCTTTTGGGCTCACTTTTTGTCTCCCCATCAGAGCAATCAGGGCGTTCACACAGTAGTTGCTCTATTCTCTGTAATAGTGAAGATTTGAAACTATGCAGTTCTACTTTTGTACTTTAAGAAGCCTCATATATACATTCTTGAGGCTTAATCTACCTTAGCAAATTTGCAGTTATATTTTTCTTGTCAGTAATTTTATGCAGGACCACAGTAACATCTTTTCAAGCATACTGAGCACATTCACCCATGAAATATCAAATACAATGGGTAGATGCACATTATTCATGGAATCTTTTCATATTATTTTATACTTATTTTGGCTATATTTTTTTATTTCTTTCATTTTTTTATTTTTCTTACAACTAATGGAAATGTCAACTCCCTTTTAGTAGCTCAAACATGGTTCATTTTTAAAATGGATTTTTCTAGCATGTATTTTCTCACTAACATGTTTTATATTTTTATGTCTCATTAGTAGTAATGTTATGAACCAATTATAACCAGAATTGTTGCAGAAAAGAATGGGGGAAAGAAGGCCATAAAGTGCAGTAGCTATTGTAAATCTGGACTATTCTGAAATCAAAAGCAGCAAAAAAAGGAAGGTAGCCTGCACTCTGACCAATTTTTAGTTGAATCTTGTCTTCCACACCAGCTGATTTCTTAACAATAGACTGAATCCCAGGCTTGGATTCTAAATCTTTCTTGAGTCTATTGTGAAAATGCTTTCTACCAGCATAGGCTCAGATAGCTGCCCTCCCTCCTGGAATGCATCACAGCCTGGTAGCACTCAGAGCTTTTAGCTTGTTAGTGCAAATCAACTTTTATTGCCTGCATCTGAGAGAAAAGGACAGAAAAATTGCAGATCCATACATTATTTTGGTTATTTGTAAAAGGTTAAAAAAGAAGAATGGAGGCAAAGGCAGCAGTATTTTATGAAGGCTGGTGAAATTGCTTTGAAACACACACACACACACACACACACACACTCACGCACACGTGTGCACACACATATACCACACAGACATAGACACCAGCATATTCATCAGTCCCTGGCAGTTCCTGGTAGTACACCGAAGAGAAGCCAAGTGATTTGTTGTCAACACAGAATATCTGAAGAGAAGCACTTTTACATTTTTCTCATTTCTTGTGTGAAATTTTAGAACTGTTGAAGATCTGTAACACCAGATACCTGCATAGCTGCTCTGACCATCCAAATCCTGCAGTGGGGAAGTGCTAAGGAAAGGTAGAGAATTAGTAACAAATTGAGTATGGAGAAGAGTGATGAGTGATGAGTGACTATATTAGAAAGTTTGATTTGGGCTTTATATTGGTAACTGAATGTAACATTCAATCATCTGGCTTCTAAAATGGGTGAGTGCAAGGATTATAGATGACAGCTTTTAGGAAAGGACAAAATCTTTTAATTCTTTTATGACTGAAAGTTCAATGCAAAGTCAAAACTAGATTAGAAGCTAATCAATATCCTGAGGCCTACCAGGTTTAAAACATTTTTATACAGAATTGCCAGCTTAAGAAACGGTTTTAGAAAATTGTCTCATGTAGAATTAGTAATAGAAACTTTCTAAGGTAACAACAAAAAATGCATTTTAAAAATAAAAATTGGTGTTATAAGCATCTCACTTTCCCAGGTATATTATAGCCAAAATTATTATATATGTTATTTGGATTTAGGGATTTTTTTGTTTTGTTTTATTTTATCTTTTGTTACCAGAGATTGAACTCAGGATCTTGTAAAGGCCAGGCAAGTGCTTAAGCTGCTGAGTTCATTTATTTGTTTGTTTGTTTGTTTTACAGTACCAGGGATTGAACTCAGGACCCTACACTTGCTAGGCAGGTGCTTATTCTACTGATCTGTCTCTGAAGCCCTTAAGCTGCTAAAATATCTCACCATCCCTGTCATTATAGCATTTCTAATGTGCAAATCAAAATTTTTCATTCATTAAGTCACATTTGCCAGCTTTTTTTTTAATGTATTTGGTTGTTGCAAGGTCTCACTACGTAGCTCAGGCAGAGCCAGTGGGGCATGTCACACCAGGAATCAAACCATGGTCTCTGCTCTTGCCTAAGCTTTCCTAATCAGGTGCTTTATTCCACTGAGCTGTCTCACCAGCCCATCACC